>QJNV01000895.1:0-25602 GCA_004155935.1 Monosporascus sp. GIB2
GTTGTAGTTGTAGTCGTAGTCCTTGTAGTCGTAGTCCTTGCCCTTGCCGTGCTTGTAGTCCTTGCCGTAGTCGTAGACCTTGTAGTCCTTGTAGTCCTTCTTGCAGCCGCACTTGTCTGCATCGACGAACTTGAGGCACTTGCCGTCTGAGCAGAAGTCGCCCTTCCCCTTGCAGTCCTTGTCCTTCTTACAAGAGCAATCTTTCACAACCTCCGTGCAGCATTTTCCTCCTTTGTAGTCGTAACATTTGTAACTGTCCTTATAGGAGTTGCATTTGCTGTGACACCAGCTAACATCGGTAAAGCCTCTAGGCTCCAGGGACTCATCTGGCGTGGCCAGAGCAAGAGCTGGCGCAAGGGCGAGGAGAGGGGAAACAACAGAAAGGAGCTTCATTGTGAACGGAGTTCTGAGAAGATTCGGGCTGTCCAAGGGGGTGTAGAGGGGGTTTGAAGACGGTTGCGTCCTAGACTTGCCGAGGGTTGCTTGGATGCTGGAGGGAGAGGAAATAATTGCGATCTCAGAGAAATGAGCTCATATTTATAATGGAAGTCCATCCAGTTTACACTTCGTTGCTCCTCATTCATCCACACGCCGTCTAGGAGAATCCATATTGGTATTGGCCGGCTATGACGGAGCATCAGGTGTCATGCTCGTGAAAGCCATAGGAAGCACTGCCCTGATTCCATCGGGCAGAAACTATTACCGAGCAGCTATTATTGAGTTGCGGCTTGCGGCTGCTCATGAGGAATCACCATTTGGTGCCCAATCCGAAGCTCCCTCAGCACGACTATTGACGCCTGTTTGTTTGCAACGCATATGAATGACTTCATATTTACAAAAGTGTTCTCGTATTTGAAGGGAGGCGGGTTGACACCGCCTTAATTCCAATACGATGCCCTCAGGGGAAGTGAGTGGCGCTCAATAGCTTGGGCCACTATCCAAAGCTGAAAGGCATACCCCGCCAGCCAACACACAGATGTTGTTACGCCGCCGATTGATGAGCCGTTGGCACTAGTGGCCGGTCCCAGAAGGGGTAGGAAGATATGTGAAGAGGGTTGACTGCGCGCTCCCAAGCAAACACAACAACGAACTATATGACTCGCTAACCTGGAAAGAGGCAGGAATCCTAGGTAAGGTGCAGACGGGTATGATCCAACTCACCTAACCGAGGGAGATAATTGTACAGGTATAACAGGCTACTCCTGCCAGGATACCAGCGAATGCTATTCCACAACTGCGATAAACACAGGGCTGATCGTGACACCTTAACTTGCGGCGTGTTCATAACGCAGTTTTCTTTGGAACCTGGCAGGGGACGAGGCTTCCTCGCGGGTGGGGGGCGCGGCTTGAAGCGTTCCCGGGGGTAAGTCTTATCCCTCCTCTCCGGCGAGCCACGTAGGCGTGGCGGCTCCTAGTGCTAGCGTAGCGTCTGCCCGTAAGAAGTGGCGCGGGAGAGAAAAGGGCGTAAGACCCGGGGTCCTGGGCGAGGACTAGTTGTATGGAGGAGTTTGAAGGCGTGGACAGTGAGACGGTCGAGACCCGTATAACTCGGACCTCTTGGATGTACTAGTACTAAAAATAGACGACATCATTTTGCGACTTATCCCCAGTGAGGAAGTGGCGTATGCAAGAGCGTCAAACTGCCGCAGAAATTCAGGCTGCCTTACCGCTTGATGCGGGACGCCTCAAGCCTTGGACTCATAATGAAAACATGAGGTGTCAAACCTGTAGTGCCGAAAAATGCAAGGCCCCGCACTGTGGCGGCACACTATCAGATCTCATATCAGGTACGGCCCCCAAAGCCGCCCCGGAATGCCAAGCCAAACCATTACTCGACCACTGGAAGGCTAGGCAGGACGGTGGCAATAGACTTGGTGCACTCGCCCAGGCCTCGCTCCCGTTGTGCGACAATTTGATTGTCACCGTCGTGCTAGGCCTTCTTCCTACAAAGGACAGATCGAAGGCTTTGTCCGAGGACGCTGTCGGGGTCGTGGGCTCTGGTGTACGGCGTCCCTGGAGGGCCTATGCGCCCTGGTCGCCGTTCGAGGTTCCTTGGTACATGATGCTAGGTTCTGCGCAGCTCTCTTACTTACGGCATCGCCCGTCATAAGGGATATCCCGCTAGAGAACCCGGAGGCAATATTTGGCGTGCATATCCGGGCAGAGGATGTCATAACCTACCAAGGTCCATCGCTGCATACCTATGTCAACGTGGCGCCACAGCGATACGTAGTACAACCAGTGCACCTTCTAAGAACTCGTCATGCTTCGTAAATGGCGAGAGCGGACCGGCTCCTCACATCACATCTGCAGCTTCGGGCACCGGCGGATCACTGTTGGGAAGGGGCTCTATTAGGAGCTAACTTTAACGACTTCGCATGCAACAAAGTCGTAGCTTCACGCCAAGGAAGGAAACCTAGTTCGGGCTTTTCGCGCGGTATTTCGTCTCTGTCGAGATATAATGTGAGACACCTGGGGATTAGCAATCCGGGTATGTAGCGAAGGCTTTCATATATTTGAGGGCGTTGAATGTTAAGCTAAAGTTACGGCTTTCTTCGTGTAGTGCGATTCTATATTGTAGAAACAGTCTTCGCCCAACTTTGAATGGTAACGCAGTGAACCATCCCTCCTTCCACGTAGGTCAAGTTAAGGTTTGTTAATTCGAGAATGGCCCCGGTTAGCTCCCTTTTGTTTTATTTTTAACTCTGGCAATGAAGCTAATGGCCGCGCAACGGAATGAGTTTGCGAACGGAGTGGAGGGGGGTTATTGTAGCGTACTCCCTTTCGTATAAACTCGCTTCTATAATAGGAAAGTTCTGCTAAAGTTCCAAATAGAAAAGTAAACTTAGGCGCATTATGCCGCCCATAAACATGGACCCGTCGCCTAGACCCCTGCTACTTTATATGGCCTGTGAGAGACTTGGCATTCCCCGAACCCTGGAAGCCCTGGCTAGCTGTCGATATATTACCTCAGCTAGCTCAGGCATCCCTGCCTCAACATCGTCATACTGATGTCCTGCCTTTTACCTAATAAGAATGCAATATCTTTTAACGAGCCTGCAAGACATGAATTGTAAATGGGCAAGAGTGGCCTTGTTTGAAGCACTACTATTAAAATTTATTAATTTGCTTCAATTTTATGTAATCTTTAGAAAAATTTGATTTATTAAATATTAAAATAACTCGAAACGATTCTGCTTATATTAGTAAAAAATGTAATATAATACTACAAAATATATAAAAGCTAGTAAGAAAATAAGGATAAATTAAAATTTATTAACAGTATAAATCATAGTAATAACTAAAGTAATATAAATACTATTTAAATAGTAATATTCTTAAAGTTCTACTTTGTAAAACTATTTCTTGAACATAAATACTTAAATTAATTAATTAGCGAAATAGTATATTGTAACTTTATAATCGACCTCTTTTATTACTATATATTCTCTTATATTATAAATTATACAAAAATATTATATTATACGTCAACCAGGTCTAGTGATTATTTTAGACACACGGATTGTTATTATTACGTCGTAGTTTATAGAGACGTTATGAGTCCTACACCTAATAATCTCTTGGGTCTTACCTTATTGAGATTAGCCCATTTCGAGGGCGGTGTAGCTGTGGGCAGGTAATTGCCCTTCTTGGCAGAGCTCTTGCGCTCAGGCCGTAAGCGAACGAATCGGCGGTGGTCCGCTGACCCAATCCTATTTCGCACCCCTTCAGCCCTACCGTTAGTTCACAGTAGCCGCATCAAGATGTTTACAGCTTTGTGTTGCATTGGAAGATCTGGCCCATCGCCCCGCGGCCCGCGGGGGAATAAAGACACGTGCACAAATCATACTGACGTGGCTAATGGGCCGAATCATCTGCGTCGCCCCGGCAAGCGCCAATGCCAGCCGCATCTGCTCTATCTTCGATATGCTCTTCTTCCCCTTAACCGAGGCGGAAAACGCACAGATTGCCGGCTCGCTTGATAGGGCCACGGGGCGAACGCGGCGTGCGCTATCTCCCTAACGAGAAACATATTGGTTTTCATGCATTTGACGCGGTGATGGACTAGCCAGTTTAATCATAATTGATTTGATAGTTTGGAAGTCTGGGGGCAAAGATTCATTATGTCGCACATCGACGATGACAGCCTGAATTGGCTTTGCATAATGACTTAAGTAGCCATCCGTGCAGCAACTATCGGTTTTAACCGTCCGGTTATTGTGAACTATTGCTCGCTAACTCGTACGCATCTTAGCCACGGATCATCAATCTCGTTGTTTCTCTATCGATCGCGATGCTTGACCACGCAAGCCATTCATGGACCACATCCCATTAGATTTCGAGACCCGCAGCCAGCCAAGTACCTGTATTCCGCAGCCTTCATAGCTGCGTACCACGCCCCCCAATCAACTTGTTTACTTCGGGGTCACTAATTACGTGGTCATAGAGCCCCGAGAGACTGAGTACACTAGCAGCGCCAGTTGTGCTTTAGGAACCGAGTGTAACCCTCATCCACCTATTCACTCGATGTATCATTCACTCCTGGCGTAATTCCATCGTAACAACAGGCATAGTACTTGCCTCCCTATTGTTCCTCGCGCCGTCTCGTCCTGACACGCCCCGGAACCGACGCCTCAGGCCATGCTGGGATAGCAGCCTACCGACGAACTCTTCTAAGGGCGGATGGAAAACTTCCTGGATCGACTCGAGTGATCTGCCTCTGGTCTCCGGCATATAAATCCAAAGGATTACCAAAGTACCAGCCGTAAGGCCTGCAAAGAGGAAATAAGGGCCCGACGAGGATCTCGCGAGGAAAATGGGCGTAATTAATGCGGTAAGGAAATTGGTAAACTGTAATGTCTGTTAAAACGTGGCGCGACACCACCTGCCGGGACGTTGGCCCAGGTACGAGCTTCACTTACGAAGTTTAGTGACTGGGCAATAGCGTTAGCCGTCGCCCTGTTTCCTGCCGGCTGTATTTCGCTGGCATATATTTTGCCAACAATACCCCAGGTGGATACATAGGTCAAGGCAAAAACGAATATGAGCACAATGACAAGCCAACGGCTGGAGCCTTGGTCGGAATGCACACTGTCTGACGCATAAAGACTTCCCACGATGGCCATGCAAGCACTCAGAACCAGGCCCCCAGCGACGACGATTGTACGCCGTCCCCAGAAGTCAGCGTAGAATGTGGCGGGTATGGAAACTACGAACATCAAAATGCCCGAGACACCAGATGCCACGAACGACGCCGTCTCGGCCTGGAGTCCGGCTTGAGCGAATAGAGTTGGTGCGTACTAAATAGTCAGCCCGATGAGCCGCCGAAATGTGAATATTGGGTCCTACATATAAGACACCGTCAATGCCGCATAACTGGACCATGCCGAGGATAAATAGTGCAAGTACCGTACGGAAGCGGTATCTTCTCGCAAATATGCTTTTGATAATGCCCCAGCTGAGTTGCTGTTCTGATTCCTGCAGTCGTTCTTGGCCTACCTCACCTGGTTGGTTTCGAAGTGACAAATGAAGCTGAATCTCGGCGGGCTCAAATTCGAGGCGCTGCATGTTGCGCTCGGCAGCCTGTAGCTGGTTGCGAGCAATCAACCACCGCGGCGATCCGGGCAGCAACCAACATGCCACTGCCAGGAGCACGCCACCGCCCGCTTGCAGAACGAAAGGCAGACGCCAGCCCATGTCCCCGATAATGCGGATCGTGCCGTAGCAAGTAAAGTAGCCTAGGCAAGTCCCCAGTGTGACAAAAGCCTGGGGCAGCGCCACTAGCATTCCTCTCCGCGCAGCAGGTGCTATCTCACAGATATAAACGTTGAGGTTGCCCAGATACAGACCTTCTCCTACCCCGACCAGCCCCACGGTCCACAAGCAGCATGGTTAGGTTGACAGCACCGGCCTCCATAGCGGCACCCACCGTGAAACACACGGCCCCCCAAAACACAATTATGAGGTGGCCAAGTCTATCTGCCAGCAGCCCAGAAAACAGGGACGGTACAGCACCAGCAAGGAGGAGAAACGAGACGGTCAAGCCTCTCATGGTGGGGGACAGGACGGCAATACTTGCCTGGAAGCTCGGCATTTCCGTAATGCTGCCGATTGATCCCGTGTCGTAGCTGCAATGTGCAAGTCACTCGAGTTTCAATTTCCTCATTGCCATCCCGCATCGTAGACAGGAGATGACCAGAAAGTTCACATACCCATTCAGAAAGCCGCCCATAGAGACGTAAAGGGCAGCAAGGAAGTATTTACGAGGTCGCATGAAGCGTCGCATTGCTCTCTTGGCTGCGATAACAAGAGACTCTATAACGGAGATCGACCGTGGTGACGACAGGACAAATGAAGTTACAACCCCTTGGTTTCTGTAGCGCTCTCGGGATCGTTGAGGGTAAGAAAGTTCGTGGCGTGGGCTACGATTGAAGCTTATAGGTAAATTAAATGCGTCAATGCAGGTGCGGGGCGTCCCTTACCCCGGACGGGGCGTCCCCACTGAGTTAAGGCTTAATGTCAAGCTTTACATTCCACAAGGAATGCCGATATCGCTACTCCGTAAATATAAGTCTATTAGGTACGTATATCGTGGCGAGGATGTTCGGGACCTTGCAATCTACGGGCACCCTTAACTACAGTATTAATACAAACTTAACCTTACAGTCTTTATGCCTGTCTACTTTAGGTGAACACTAGCGCAATTCGTGCCGTGCCGTCCTTGAGATATAACCGCGGAGGCGCCAGGATAACCCTTGAGATGCAGGCCCTCTGCCGCCCTGGCTAGTATTCCTACTTACCCTATTAATAGGCACCAAGGGCGTCAAGTTGTAACGGCCATGCATCTTGTTTCTTGGAGCGTCCAATGGTCAGAATAAGCAAGACCACCAGCAGACCTACCTACATTAGCATTACTTGTTTACTGGAGCTGCTCGACCATGCTCTAACTATATCAACTCTTCAGCCATCGACATCCTAACCAACCCAGGTGCCTCACCACCAACCTTATATAGTATCACCATCATCATACCCAGCCCCCAGCACTACGTCACTCACAACGACAACAACACCGGGCCTCCTCCTCCGGCGCGTCGCACCCCTGCTCCCATCGACGGCGTCGCTGTCGATGAAGCTGTGCGAGGAGATGTATTTCCGGCCGTTCGGGTCACCCACGGCGCCGCTGCGCGCGCACGTCAAGTCGTTTGGGTCTACAGCATGGCCATGACGTTGTCGTTCTACTCTGTGGGAATTTGGACCGCGATCGCGAATCTAACCGTGAGGGACGGCAGGCTGGAGCTTTCCAAACTCTCGTCTTCGGGAGGAGCAGGAACATCGCCCCAGCGCAGCCGCCTCGCCGCCGGCCTATACCTGGCCGGCGTCATCTTCAACGCCCTGCACTTCGCCTTCGCGCCTCGCGATCTGGCGCTCATCGAAGTTGTCATGGATGAGGGAAAGGTGCATGCGGGTAAAGGCGGGGACAACTGCACGGCCATGGCCGACTGGGTGAGCATGAATGTTGTGCGTGGGCTGGTGGCTGATTTGCTTAGCATAGCGCGCTCGCTTTTCCGCTTCATTGTAGTTATGACTTGATGGCGGGTGCGAACGTGGCCCCGGAGTCCTTTGGTCATCTTCATTAATTGACATCCCGAGGGGCACTTTCCTGCATCGACTCAGTTGATACTCCCTGGAATCCATCACCGGGCGAACGAGTTTGAGTTCCTTCCCCCAGCGGACGCTTCTCGGCCTCATCCTATCCAAATTCTGTCTCTAGTCCGTGCGCAGGGGGCTTCCTTGGCCACCATGGCGATGAGGAAGTCCAGAAGCGCGAAAGTCGATGCCGACCTGCCAGCACCGTAAGAGACCGTCGCTGTACATGCTCTTGACCGTAACCTTGAGGGCCGGGTCGTTATTCAGCGGGATGATGAACTCACCCGACGTCAAACTATAAGCCCCTCCATTTGCAAGCATTTTCGGCATCCTCTCGTCTGGCAGTTGAAATAGCAGCTGTTTGATTCTCGGATTAAAATTACGCTTGGGGCAGCCACACCCCACGCGCCGCCAAAGCCACGCACGAATCCCCTGGTCCCCATGGCGACCGCAGCGTTGGCCTTGTAGAGCGGGGCTCATATTGCCGGTAAGGTTGTAGTCATCAGGATCCCGATTCCAACCGCCCTGACGCTCTGGAGCCCCGCCCGAGATGCGCTTGTAGGGTTCTCATCGAGCCGATCGAAGAGCCCGTAGCCGATGGCGAAGATGCCCATACCAGCGGACTACCGGGGGCGGTAATGGCCGAGCTTGAAGAGTGCTATGCTGGCAACCAGGGCAAAAGCCATGCAAATAAAGATGGTCGGGAGAAGGTACACTCTGGAGGTGATAAGGGAGGCTTCCTGTTGGATAAAAGGGATATCAGTTATGTAGCTATATCAGGTTAATTAGGTGTACTATAATACGCCTATTGCTATTACATAACTCAGTAATAGAACATATATATTCCAATTAAAACATTGCCTTTTTTTTTCATTCTTCATATCGTTTAAACTCATACTTTTCTGTTCCACATTTCTTCCGGCGACTAAATTAGCCTCGAACGCGTCTATATTGGAGGATCCTATTGAATGTGCAGAGTACGTGCTTAAATAGAAAGCTAGTCACATGGGCTGCGCCCATTACTTCCACAGCGAGAAATTTCAGACAAGATTTCATCAGATCAACTTCGTGCTTATTAACAAGGGAGTAAACATGCGCCAGCCTCGTGACCATTGACAATGGGAAGTCAACAACAGCCAAATCTGCCTTTATGGTGTTCCCGCAACCGATTGACCACTCCCAGTTGAATTAGCCAACACACTTTGGCTTAAGTACTATCACGATCTAGATAGGGGCCTGACGGTGCACAAGGAATGCGGAGGGTAGTGGCCAACATGCCATGATATCATGAGCGTTACATCCCTTTTCAGAGCCCACGACTCAGCATCGCTAGCTGTCGTCCATGACAACCACACAATTTCCCCGGAAGTCCATAAGTAGTATAAAAGAGCACCCAAGCACGGATAGCAGACCCAGCCCCTGAGTATCCGGGGCATGATCTTTGCCGACACTCTCCCTGAGTCCCGGACACGTCAGCACTCCATCCGTCTCCTTCAGGCTGGTGAGCATTGATAGCGAGGATATTCCAAGAGAGGGAAATATTCCCGTGTTGCAGGTCAAGGTTCCAGGCCAATATTCCACTACAAACAACCCTAAGCCTCTACGTACGCAGCGCGCCGTCTTCCGTCTCGCCGCTTTGACTATGAAGCACATTAATCGTGGAGGTCCTAGTGCGAGCATTCACCCACCTCACCTGGGAGGCAGGATGGTCCATTATGCTAGCCTTGCTTAACTCGAACTATGTTGTACGGTTTCGCGTTCGCGAGTGGAGGTGGTAGCGCCTCCCGTTACATTCTGGAGGATACCGGCTGGTTCTTTCTTGATTTAGGGAAGTGGATTCTACCCAGCTAGTCTCGTTGCTGTCCAAGTGATACCGGGGAGTGTGCCAGCATGGGTACCCCCACGATCGACCAAGTGAGCAAATGAGCATTCCATTCCTCAGTACGTCGGCGCTGCCCTGCACTTTGCTGGATCGCAACTCAAGCCAAGACGTCGGCCGAAGGCCTTGCATAACTTAAAATCTGTCAACTTTCACTGGATTGTCATAACCCACCTCTCGGGCGCAATTTCCCCGGAAATTCTACCTCCCCAGCCCAAAATACGGCTGCTATTCCCACAGTGTAATATAGCTACCACCTTCCCGGCCATTAATGAGCCATGAAACCGCGTACCCGCAGCGGATTTTCTTCAAGCGCATGATATTGTATAGTACAAAAAGAATCCCCCTTCTCACCAGTCAGGCTAATCCTCAAAATCGATCTGGTTGGACTTGAAGAAGTAGTCGTCCGGGGGCGGCGGGATGTCGAACCGGGCCGGCGTCCTGAACACGAAACGCTCCCAGCTGTAGCCCCGCTGCTTCTCTTTCACCTCTCCCTTGTCGTCCTTGACCTGCTTGTACAGCTTCGGGTCGAATTTCTGCACCTTAGCCCACTCGTAGATCATTTGACGGATGTAGCACGCTTCGGCCGCGGGGGTCATGTAGCGGTCGCGGAACGTCCGTCTCGTCTCCTCGGCGATCCGCTCTGCCTCGTCCTGGTGCTCTAGGTAGTAATCCATTATATCCTCCAAATCGGACCAGTCATTCTTCGCGGGAATGTAGTTCTGCAAATTGAGTATTATCAGCACAAGGATCCTGCCCCCAAGTCCGAACTCAAAGAGCCTGATACTGGACATACCTGGTTTGGTCCATCCGGAGTAAGAACCGAGTAGAAGTGAGCGGTGTAGTTGAGTGGATTATGGATGATTATAGCCGAGTTGCAGTTCACCAAGTTCCGCAATCGACCACTCCACGAGTTGCCTTCGGTGTGGACTAGGAACTGCCACTTGCAATGCTCTTCCATTTGGACGGGATGACCGAGTCCGCTGTCCCACCGGATCTCCTCAATATCACTCCATGGCTTGCCCTTCGATACCTCGATGAGGCTCTTCCGAACCTCACTGACCTTCTGTCCGACGTTGATCTGGCCTCTCCACAGAGCCTTCTTCGTCTTCTCTTTGAATGGCGTCAGGTACTTCTTCGATCTTTCCCTGAACGCTCGGTAACCGCCGACCGTGTCCCAAAACGACGAGGCCCAACCGTTGAAGTCGGGCATCACCCAAGTGTCGTTGTCCGTCATCTGTCGAGTCCAGGCCCATGCTACTCGGCCCGGCCGCCGAGGCTCGGGGTTGGGATGGTCCATTCTGTCGAGAGTGAATTCTATGTTGGGGAGCACGCTGGGATCGGGTATGGCGGTGATGGCTCGGTAGATCATGCTGCCTCCTTGGAGGTAGCGCACCCGGTCGACAACACCTTGTTTTTCGCCGACAACATAGAGCTATAGGTAGGGAGTTCATGATTAGTCTCGGAGAGCCCAGGCATACGCACTTCGTACCAATATACTCACGTCGCCATCATATATAAGCATACGAATCTGGCCATGGGCCTTGTCGGGTTCATTGATCCATAGTTTGATCTGATCTTCCTTAATCCCTCCTTGCGAGGCATGCCAGTCCCGTGCTCTCTCGATCTCGGCATACTGCAGAGGAAAGGCCGCCTGGTCGAAAGCATGTGAGCATTCGGTTCCGTTGAGTGAACTGAGAAATCTAGAGGGAAGGGAGGGGTAATCGCACCTTGCATTGCTCTTGGCTCAAGCCTAGATTGCGCTCGTCGCGTTTCCAGTCAAACTCCCAACCATCGCTCAATGTTGTCGTCGGCGCATGTGATGACGCGGACTTGGTCGCCGATGCGGGAGGTGATACGTGTTTCGTGGTCGTGTGTGATGATGCGAAGGTGTCTTCACCCTCCCATGATGCGTCTTTCGATGTGTCTTGCGATGTGTCTTGCGATGTGTCTTGGTGTCCCCCCGACCCGTATCCCAAATTCGACGCGAGCTTGGTGGGCGAGTACTCGCTCTCTTGCAGAGCTAAGTATATCAGGATTACGGTGAGGGCGGAGGCGACGCCGATGGTCAACACCTTTCCTCTAATGTTGGCCAGCATTGCGACGGGTACCTAATGTAGGTTGGCGGGCCGAGCCACACCCCGGCGGAATATAGAGTTTTCGGGACGGGTCAAGTATGCAAGTTCGAAGTTTTTCGGTAAGCGAGCTTGAATAGAAAGAATGATTCGTCGTCTAGTTCTGTTTCATCACTAGGTTAAGGTTCCTGACCTAATGCCCTTCAGGCAAATAGGGGGCATCTGCGAAAGATGAGATGACAGAGTAGAGTACACGCAAATTAGGAGTCCAGGTTGAAGCTGGAGATGGATGGCACGAGGGAATCAATTGGAGTCGGAAATTGTAGTACCAGTCAGCATACGTAGTACAGCTTTACGTAGAAAATTCCCAACGGAGAGCGCGTCTCCTTATCTTCGATACCTGACATGTGAGTAACTCTGAACGTACCATTGGCGGAAAGAACTGCCAGAGTTCCTCAAGCCGCTACATGCCGCCAAGGTACAACACGTTAAGGCTTCCTCACCCCACATCTGACAGTCAACTCGTCATTACTCACCTACGAGGCGGCCTGGTGCTGACAGGACCATCTCATCGCAGTTACGTCCCGGCACGTACATTCGTCGCAGGTATGTAAAGTAAGTATCCATGCATGCATATGTGTACATATATAAAGATTACCTAGGTATATACGCAGATGAAGTACCCCCAGTGACATTAGCGTACTGTGGGAATAAGTGCCTTAGTTAGCGCGGGAACGACAGCATCCCGAATCCCGCAAACGGGGCGAGTCCACTCTGGCGAGTCACCCCTGGCCAGCCTTCGCCAAGCCTACCTTGGTGCCTTAACCCATACGCCGTGATACCCCACGAGCTGTCACGCATCATACTACAGTACTACTACTACAATGACGATGCCTCAAGATGACTGTGGTTGTAACCAATGAATGGGATTCGCACTATAGAAGATCATTGTGTGGAAGGACAACATTCGCTCTACCCAGGTCCAGAGACAGATAGGATCTTAATGGGCACCGCGGCCGCGTAAAAAAGTGCGATTTGCTGTCGCATCGGCTTGGCCTGGAAGCCCAATTCTTCGACTGAAAATCTATGGCTAACTGGTGCGACGGAGTGGTCAATACTTTTTTTACATAGCCTTCACCAGCGGATGGGGGATTCCAACACTCACGGCACTCGCTCCTAAAGGATGCGAACGTATCAACGTTCCGGACGACCCCGCTGATGAGGACGCGCAGTCCAGGCCGGAGCTCGAACAGCTGGTGGATCGTCGTTACGAGGGCTTTGATAGCCACCTTGTCGTAGGTCTGCGCACAAGGTTAGCGATGTGAACGAGAGGGGCCCATTCGCGTCCGGCCTACGATATCTGCTCCGATCACGACGTCGTACGGCCTGGCCTTACAGTCCTGTTTGACCCATGTCGCTTCAAGGTCGTCGCCCCAATTCAGAGTTCTCGCCACCACGTGCTGGTTGCTTCTCAGACCGTTTAAGACGATATTCTTTTTGAGCGCTTCGACGACGCTGTCGTCACCGTCTGTCGTCGTGACGTGCCTTGCTTGCAAGTGCTTAGCGCACAGGATAGACAGCAACCCGGTCCCAGCACCGAGCTCGAGGATGCCCTTGCCCTTGACCAGTCCTTTACCGGTTTCTGTTAACAGATACGAGGCGAGATGGAGGGAACCTTCCCAGGTCCGAAACCCCGTTACTCTTGAGCCCGATATCAGGTACCGGCGCTCGAGCAGCGTGACTGTCGGCTCACTGGGAGCATCCTGGTCGAGCCTGCCGTTCTCCGGGATGCAGGTATATGTTACATACGAATCTGACCTCTCCTGGGTCGCTTCTAGGCAGCTATCCCGGAGTGAGGCCAAGCGTGACATAAGCCGTTCAGATACCCCCTAACTCCAAGCAAGCGTCAACTCCGGAGAAGGCCCAACGGCAAGGCGCACTCGTTTCGAGGGGGAGAATTGACCTACATCTCCTTCTCCATTATCGATCGCTCGCTGGATCCTTGACAGCAGTGCTTCCAGTACTCTGATCTGATATCCACTGGGAGGCAGGCGGGGATTGCGGCTCTCATCGAATAGACGCCTGTGTAACCATGTCTGCGCATCTGCACTTCGAATGAGCTTCTGGGGCGGCCAGGCAAGGAAGTCTGGCTCAAAGAGCTGCAAGTATTGCCGCCGAAATAGCAGCAGTGACGGATCTACGTCGCTCTCCGTCATGGTTCCCGCGTGGAATTTGTAGCGATGGGAAGCAGCGCTCCCTTTTCTCTGGTTCTACCCGTGTCCCCGTTTTCCAGGGCTGCATTAGCGATGATCACGACATGCGACTTAAAAGGCTAGATTGACCCGCCAGACAATATTGCCTCGGATCACCTCAATAAACCGTTACGGGCTACGCCAGCCGAATGTAGATGCCCTTGTATGCGTAAAATTCGCAGGGAAGTTCAATACGACTTGGCACCAAGCGCTAATAAAGATGGTCTATCGGGTAGGTACCCTATGCTAAACGGGGCCAATTGGCATAGAGTTACTGAGCAACTGGCCCACAGCTGGAGTGCCCTGCAAAGGTACATTGGAGGACATTAGAACGGGGCCAGGCTCCTAGGTAATACCAATTGAAATATCCAACATACATCTTGCATACACACCTTCTGTACCCAGGTTGCAATTCGTCTGGAACCCTTCTGGGATGCATGCGAGAAGAGTGTCGGCGCACCCAATGTACAAGTTACTTGAGTGGAGAACCCCAAACTCCAATAAAGCTGTAGCAATAGCAATCTGCCAATCGATGACGGGGCGCGTTAGAGTCCTATTACTCCAGGTGCTGCCGCCTCGAATCAGGAATGCGGTGGTGTCGGACTTGCTCACACGCGATAGACTGCTCTTGCTGGTACTTTCGCCCGCAGCGGCTCCATAGGATAGGCATTCTTCGCGGGACTCCAAGTCATGGTGCCATGGATATCCGCATCGGTCCATCCGCCCTCGGGCAGCTTCTCGACATCGATCTCCTCGGTGACGCAGGAGTCGTACTCGTTCTCGTCGTCGCAGCCCGATAGCCCTGCACCAACATCCGCATCCGCATCAGCGACCGCGTCCATACCCGCCCTCGGCTTCGGGCCCCGAGGGGCGGCAAGGCAGGTGCCAGGGCTGGGGCGGCTACGACGGCAGCAACGGCAGCTTCCTGGCTCGGCGGTCCGCGACGTTCCGCACGGCTTTGTAGTTCGTACAGATAACGAGCATGCGGGACCGGTGCCGGTCCTCGAGAAATTGCTCCTGCTCCGCGGTAAGGAAAACCACGCAGCCTCCCGGCTTATAGTCTTGCTTTAGGCCCAGCTGCGGGAAGCACAGGTCCTCTCCTGCACCCCATCATCGTTAGTATCCGATCAACCCTAGCTGTCGGTAATCAGCCTGTGTGGAGACAACTTAAATCATTGCTCACTGGCAATATCGCCCAGCGGGACCAGACTTGAGAATCCGTGGCGGTCGTGATGCCGCTCGAAGGAATTGACCGCAGAGACGAACAGCGTCACCCAATTGGGGCGCGAAACGGCCATTCCAGTGTGCGCGGGCAGAGCACTGAATGCCTCGATACAGGTCTCGTACTCTTCGGGGACCGGATGCCTCGTGGGAAAGCGGGCCACCTCGGACAAGATACGACGGAGGCCAAATTTGAAATGGAAATCACATCGATAGTGGGGTTAGCCACCGCCGCCTTGGTTGTACCTCGCTGGAATGATGTGTCCGGGGTGCGATAGACGCCTTCCGGGTTCTGGTGGCCTCGTTCTGCTCATGTCCTGTAATGGATGACACACATTGGCCGCTATTCCAGCTCCTTCCGCGTCATGGCCAACTCCATGTTCAGCTCCGGTCGACCGGAGAATAAACTCAACAACGGAGTGCCGCGCCGCGCTGGATCGTGCAATTAGTGGTATCACCGTCCACTGCTTTGCTGCAGCGGTCACCTTCACCGTGAGGGCGGTGCCGAAGAGACGCTGGAAAGAGCCGTGATACCGAACAGAGAATATCGTCTCCATTGCGATTCAGGAGCACGAAACAAGCATTTCTCGATGCGCTGGTAGTTGGCAGGGTCGCTGGCCGTGGCGTTGCCCCGGGGATGTTGGTAGAAGTAGTCCGTAGTCAGTGAGGCGTCTTCCACCTTGATCTTGGGGAATACGGGTTGTAGATCCTCCTCTGGATTCTTTGAGATCTCCCGTAGCTTGTCCCGAGCTTGTTTGTCGTTCTCCATCCGCGAGGAGCGTATGGCTTGCTCGCGCAATTTCTTGTACCACTCCGTCTTCTCCCCCCCACACAACCCCAGCCAGCGGCGTTTTCTTCGCCACTCGACAATAACCCATGAGCGGGGTATCCCCTGGGAGGATCCTCTTGGCCATCGGATGGTTCTGGATATCTATACCCACAGCTCTTCTACGGCGTTCACTCTTACTGTTGACTTTGCCTCGGTTTCCAAGGCCCGCTGGGCTTGGTAGTAGTTGTTGGAATCTTGAACATTGACATCTCCGGACTGAGATA
This sequence comes from Monosporascus sp. GIB2, assembly GCA_004155935.1. Classification (NCBI taxonomy): domain Eukaryota; kingdom Fungi; phylum Ascomycota; class Sordariomycetes; order Xylariales; genus Monosporascus; species Monosporascus sp. GIB2. Next base: position 16,128 of record QJNV01000895.1, read on the forward strand.
TGCCCACGGTTCCGGCGCCTGTCTCGAACTCCACCATCTTCTCTGACGTGTCGTCGTGTAATGTGACTACATTTGTATACCCATCTAACTGGCCGCCCAAAAAGGGGGCCTTGATCCCCTTTAGGAAGTTTGCTAGACGATTTGGCTTTCTATTCGACTTGCAGGACAAGCTCGATCTCGGAGAACCTTAGAAAGCTCTGGTAACATGAGTCAGTATCTATCTCTATGAAAATACCCAAGTCAATGCACACGCGAGCGCTGTGCCCCTCTCGCATGTGGGAAATATTACCCGCATATTTGAACTTCTTCCCGTATCTGTGCCCTGGGATGTGCATGACATCTTTGTCCATAGCGAACCAAGGGATAGTGCGGATGGGTGCCGCAGCGTCGCTGATATTGTTGGACTGGACGTATCGATGGTCCATATGTGATATGAACGAGGTCGGTCGTAAATGCTGACGGGAAGGCCGGTGTCTTGATCGTCAACTGTATAATAGGTACCAATGTGAAGCTATATTCAGAATACGTCCCCCACGTAAAAGATACCTACCAAGTCGCGGGTAAGGTAGTGGTTTAGATTATGCAGAAAGGTTACGGCAGAGGTGCTTTGCAGAAAATTGCGTTGTTGGGGAGCAGGGATGACTGTTTAAGTTCTGGCAAGTAAACCACCTTGTGTTAACTATGAACAAGAAAAAGAAAAAGCATCAGCGTTTAAAGGTACTAGAAGGAGAGCTCATTCTGGATACCGAGTGGCACAGACAACAGGCAGATATTGTCGTGGAAAGGCCCCCCCTTTTCTGTTGGGCAGCAATATACGGAGCAACGTTGTTCCGGAGCCCTGGAGCCTTATATCAGTGGATCACTCACAGCTACTAGGATCACCAGTTTCTAGCTTCCTAGTTATCATTATAACCTTAAGAGCTGTGCAGCTGCTCCCTAGTAAGTGTGACAGATATGCTACCTCAATCTATTATGTTGTGTAATGCACCTTGAGCTGAGAGGATTACTGCTCCCTTACGCAAAAGTGATTCTCAAGCCCCAGTACAAACGCCACCATACCAGAAACAATACCACGTTCATAGCTCCGGGCGTGTAGGTGCTGTTTGTGAAGCTAGCAAAGCAGAGAAGTCAACTGTAGCGAAACGGTTGGTATACTACGTGGTTTAAACACACCGAGAATGTATCTCGACATTATGGCTTGCATCCCTGGCTATGTGATATACCGTTACCACCGAATTCGCCCTAAACAGGTCAGTTTCGCTTTCTGTGCAGTCTATTTACGGACAGGTCTTTACACTTAGAAACACGTTGAGAATTCAGCGATCCACGTGGTTCACCAGCCATACAAAGCATCTTGGAACTTTACATCGAAAATGAGGTCATGACGGAGTCGATTACTCACTTCCCCCGTCAATGCCTTTGGCTTTAATCCCGTGCTCTTCCCCTGATCGGTTCAGCCGTCTCTGCAGAGGTTCGAACACGGTAGATGTCCATAACTTCATATGGAGATCTACTATCTCATAGATGTCGCTCCTACTCGGGCCTTGTTTTGTTACCGCCATCTCCCGCGTGATCCAATGCCTCTCAAAGTACCTGAGCAGGTCGCGGTTCCTCTTGGCGGCATAGTTCCACCTATCCCACTGCTCGTTGTAGAACCCGACGATGGAACCGTCGGGGAGGTCTCTGGCCTCCTTGTAGACCGTCGTGGCCACACCCTTAAGGTAGGATTCTAGTCGGCCATAGAGCTCCCTACCCTCTACGCCATTTCGGAAACGCGTGGGTATCAGGCACTCAAACACGGCGTTGTAACCGCGCATATAGGCGTCTACATTGGGCGCCTCCCCGGCGACAAAACGATCAAGACAGTGTTGAACCAGTGGCCACCTAGGGTGTGTTAGTTGACCTATTCTTACAAATAAGAAAATTTCTCAACTTACGCCTCTTCCACTGTGGACTTACGAACCCTCTCCTCTATGTATCCCATGAGGAAGGTTATAGGATGTTTCCTAGGGCTTTTCGGAATGGGAAGATAATGGGAATAACAGGTTCAAGGAATGAGTCTCAGTTATAACAGTTGCAACGTTTGCATTTCTTTGGTGCGCTCGGGTTGCAATCAATATAGGATGGAACGCAGCTGTCAAGAGGGGTGTCCGCCACAGGTTGTTCGCCATGTACAGTAATACAGCAGCAGTTGCATATATATCGGCACCCAAATATAGCTGTGGCTTTTGATTGGATGAAGTGCATAAACGAAGTTCACTGACGTGCTAATATTGGATAAGTGAGTACGGCTCCCAATTTGTGGGGACGGAGTTAAGCTTCCCGCTACGAAATACACCCGCTGCATGATTCTAAAGTCCGTTACGGGAATGGCATACAAGCTCCACAATTAGGGTTTAGCGTTTTATACTATTGACGTTGTCATGATGAGATTATCAAGGTCAATTACAGCCGCAGGGAGGTCACACACCATTAGACTAACGATCACGAAATGGCCCAACCTTCACCCCTTAACTTTCTCATAACCGGAGCCGGCCGGGGCATTGGTCGTGGCTTGTCGCGCCTACTGCTCCAGAAAGGCCATCGCGTTTTCCTCGTGGATAATAATTTCGAGGAATTGCAGCACACGACGTCGAAAGTTCTGTCCCGGTTCTCCAATGGCTCTTTCTCCTCTTCCGTCACTGATCTGCGCGACCCTCAGCAGATCAAGGATGCCGTCTCGCAGGCGGGCGCCTTCTTCGACAGCCGCCTCGATGTCCTCATCAATAATGCCGCGTTCACGGGCGGCGTCGGTATCCCTTTCGAGACCCTAACATTGGAGGACTGGAACAAATCTCTCGCAACTAATTTGACCGCTCCCATGTTGATGACCCAAGCCTGTCTGCCACTATTAAAAGCGCAGCAGGGCCGGCCGCACGGTGGCACCATCATCAACATGTCCAGCACGCGCGCACGGCAGTCGGAGCCGGACAGCGAGGGCTATGGAGCGACCAAGGCGGGCCTGATTGGGCTCACGCAGAGCTTAGCGAGCAGCCTGGCCCCCATGGGCATCACGGCAAATGCCATCCTTCCTGGGTGGATCAACGTAGTGGATGAGTGCAAGGAATCAGACGAGAAGGGAACTAAGTGGGAGGATGGTTTAAGCGAGGAAGACCACAAGTGGCATTTGAGCGGTCGCGTTGGTAAGGTCGAGGATGTCTTGGGAGCTGTCGAGTTCCTGGTTAAAGAGCGATTCGTTAATGGCCAGGAGATCGTCGTTGACGGTGGGGTGTCGCGGAAGATGGTATACCCCGAGTAAGCATGCTGTGAAACTAATAGAATCATAACTACAGTCTCCATGTTTGTGCGATAAGATGAAATCAGCGGAGGGAGACAGAGCGGAACCCTCACAAGGGAATGACAACCCGCCTATCGCATCGGAACAACGATTACTGGTTTACGAAGGAGAAGCCCTTATGGAGAGTCGTCGAAAAGTATCATAATAGCGAAGACTTTCAACCAGTCGTGCGTAGCCACTCTGGAGCAATTTGGGTCGGGGCCTAGGTAATGGCGTAACGGTGCGGTGGAACCGAGGGTAACACCTTCTCTGCCTATAAGTCGGCTAGATCTACGAAGCTATTTATCTCCAGAGATGCACGTTCGGATATTTACCCAAAATCGACGGTGACTTCGTACTTCCCTTAAAGTAGGGAGGTTCGACTTTCCCAGAGACTAAGATTTTGAGAAGCGACGAGTAGGAAGTAAAAAGGGGCTTCCCTTGACAAATTACAACGATAAGACAGATGAAACCAACACGGGGGTTTCCCTGTACGATCACTCCACTGTAATCCAACCCTTGAAGCTGATAATCGGGTCAATTCCGGCCTTGGCCCCACTTTGCCAACTCCTCACCATACTGCCGTCTATCCATCATATAAGAAATTGGGTTGCGACAGCAGGTGAGGCTACTCTAGAAGGATTTGTATGGGAAAACGAATAGGGGAGACTCAGGGTGTGTCGCAGAAGTATTATTGAAGTTTCTGATGTAGCTATGGAAACCTAACAACAGCTGAGGGAACTCAGGCTATATATATACGCGAATAATGGCTTATTAAGCTTTTATCATTCCATTATTAGTCCATATTTTCCATTATAGAAAGGATGGAAGGATTTTGCTTGGCCCCCGCATATAGGGGTAGATCCACTTTTTTCCGGAGCTTGTGCTCCGTATTCCTAGACATCACTGCCACTTCAATAAACGATATAGCAATACAAAACGAATTTTCTGACATTCTCGCTGGGAGAGGAGTTAATCGCGCCATGGTTTGGATGCGCCGCTTCTCTCTGATTTGGCTACTGCCGCTTCTGCGTCAAGCACTCGCTAATAATGGCAATCAAGCCCAGGTTCCATTACGTGGTGGACAGGCTCAGGACGCGCCTTCCTCTTCGCTTAAGAGACCAAACATCGTCTTCATTTTGACTGATGATCAAGACTTACACTTGCATTCTTTGGACTATATGCCATTTGTCAAGAAACATCTGCTCAACCGCGGAACCTTTTACAAACGTCACTTTTGCACAATCGCCCTATGCTGCCCTTCTAGGGTTACGTTATGGACCGGAAAGGCTGCCCACAACACCAATGTTACCGATGTTAAGCCCCCATACGGTGAGCTTTAGGGGCGCAAGCGTGCCAGTCACCAACCACTCTAAAGATCTCAGCCTGACTTTTCAATAGGCGGCTATCCCAAATTCGTGAGCCAAGGCTTAAACGAGAATTATCTGCCAAGTATGTCCTCAAAGGATTAACTTCCTGGGCTTCAGGTGATAAACTGGGGTTGCTGACACAGTATTACCACCTCCAGTCTGGCTACAAAATGCCGGGTACAATACGTACTATACTGGAAAGCTCTTCAATGCGCATACCGTGGAGAACTATCACTCTCCTTTCCCAGCCGGCTGGACAGGATCAGATTTCCTCCTGGATCCGTTCACATACTCATACTTGAACAGCAGCTACCAGCGGAACCGGGATCCTCCCGTCAGGCACGAAGGTGAATACTCAGTTGACGTGCTGGCTGAGAAGACATACGGTTTTCTTGAGGATGCCGTTAACAGCGGTAAGCCATTCTTTTTGGGAGTCGCCCCAGTTGCACCACACGGAAACAGGGTTGCGGATCTCAGCACACCTGACGATGTTTCGACCGCGAGCGGAGCTCCTAAAGTGCACTTCTCAGCCCCTGTAGCTGCTGAAAGACACAAAGACCTTTTCCGGGACGCAAAAGTACCGCGGACAGAGAACTTTAACCCTGGCGAGCCATCTGGTGCAAATTGGATCCGTACGCTGTTGGTACAGACCAAAGAGAACGTGGATTACAACGACCACTTCTACCGCCAGCGGCTCCGCGCACTTCAGTCCGTAGATGAGCTGGTAGACGGGATCGTATCACGCCTCGAAGGTTACGGGATCTTAGAGAACACCTTTATTATCTATACAAGCGACAACGGCTATCACATCGGCCAGCACCGACTCCCGCCGGGCAAAGAATGTGGCTACGAAGAGGATGTCAACGTTCCCCTGATAGTCCGCGGCCCCGGCGTGCCGCAGAATCTAGTAACAAAAGTTGTCACAACACATACTGATCTTGCGCCCACGATCCTTGACATTACGGGTGTGACGCAGCCTCACGATGTCGCATTTGATGGGGAGAAGATACCCTTGACCAAACACGATATTGAGCAGGCCGCCCAATCTCGACATGAGCATGTGAATATTGAGTACTGGGGTTTCGCCCTTGCAGAGGGACGCCGCTTTCCAGGAAACGAGTTTTACTGGACTAATAACACGTACAAAGCGCTGCGGGTCGCTAGCGACACGTGGAACCTGTATTATTCTGTTTGGTGCAACGGCGAGCATGAGCTATATGATTTGAAGGTGTGTTGGCCGCAACTCCCAAGTGGATCAAAATACGTGCGTACTCATCTGTGTCCAGACCGACCCTGGCCAACTTCGCAACTTGCTTTCGGCCGATAAGAGCCCCCAGCCACATAACGGACTTCAAGGCTTCCCAACGGAGAAAGTAACGGCTCGGCTAGATTCATTGCTGTTTGTTCTCAAATCGTGCCAGGGGAGAACTTGTATTCAGCCTTGGAAGGCTCTACATCCGGCCGGAAACGTCAATAAACTTGATGATGCGTTGTCATCCCGTTTCGACCACTTCTATCAACAAGAGCAGAAACGGATAAAGTTTGATCATTGCGAGAACGGCTACATTCTAAGTGCGGAGGGGCCGCAATTCGAAGTCGACGGGCTTCTCTATCGCGACGGCGCAAAGTGGTCTGAATGGGTATGAATCATCATGCCCAGACTCTGTGTTTCGCCTGAAAAAGGAGAAAGGGGGAAGGGGGGGTGGGGGGTTAAGGGGGGTCAGAATTATGCCTTGCCGTTTGGCGGCTTCCTCTCGGGCAAATATCACAGCATAGCCACAGCCTCCCCACAGTGAGCGCAAGCCACAACTGTTTCGCTGTGTTGCATTTGGTAACTTCGTATGGGTCTTACGTTAGATTGATTGGGAAAATCCCTTCTGCCTAACCTAGGCGAATGTGAAGTAATTACTACATGGCAGTGCTGGAAACGGCTACGTCATAAGGATGTACTCGGTTGTCAGTTATAGAGGCAGGTCGAGGCGACGCTAAACCAAAAGGAAATCAGGGATGGATCATCGATCCTAATACAAGTGCCCATAATGAGGAGGCGCAGCTGGTACAAGTGAATCCTCATGAATACCAGTCAAGGTTACATCAAAAGGTAGAAACTGCCCAGTTTGCCTCGAGGATTGATTGAGTCAAGAGCGACATGCATTGTAGCCAGACCAAATCTAGCGAACATTGCGGCGGTGCTCAACCCCATTGACGCTTTAAATCGAACACGGTCCATCGTGTTTCTCGATCAATACAAACTTGGAGCTTGGTGTGATTCGGATGAAATAGACCTGGTATTTTTGATTGCCATCCTACGAATACCCTAACAACTATACATTCAATATGGCATCGATCACCAACAAGATTCAGCATGCAGCCGTTCGCAATCAGGAACTCCTGGCCACCCTGCAGAAGACGGACCACGCCAAGCCCGCGCTGGAGCACCAGAAGCAATACATTGCCGACTTGACCAGGGATCTCAGCGAAGCTCGGAAACGTGTCGGCGCGCTCGAGAGACAGCGCGAGAAGGAGCTCAAGGACCACGAGAAGTATCGCGACTCGGTTATGAAGCGATTCGCGTACAAAGTTGCGCGCAAGGCCGACAAGTTCGAAGCGAAGGCGTCCAAGGAGGAGCAGGAGTATCTGCAGGTCAGCTGCGACGCTGAAGGGGTCTGCATATCTACGCAACTAGCTGACATTTCGCAGGTTCTACAGGAATCACACATGGCCGAGGAGCAGAAGGAACGAATATCGACCATGCTAGAAGAGGCGCTCGCCGTACAGAGCAACCTCGAGAAGGAAGTTATGCGGCACAACCAGGCGCAGCAGGACCTCGACCGCCTTTACAACAGCATCTTCGAAGGTCCGACGCCCAGCTTCCCCGAGGAGGACGCGGCGGAGCGCGATGCCCAGTCCGCGGAACAAGCGTGCAACCACGCTCGCAAGAGGTTGGAGTGCGAGCAGCAAGCGGCGAACCTCTTGAACCAAGCGACGGCGCGCCTCAACTCTGCGCTCTCCCATATTGAGGACGCCCTCGACCACAGTCGCATGGACATGTTCGGCGGGGGGTCCTTGAGCGACTTCATGGAGCGCGACGCCCTGCACAACGCAGAGAGTCAGGTGAGGCAGATGGAGATGCTGGTCATGCAGGCTCAGCGCTACTCTGATGGCGTCCAGACGCTGCCGCCCGTTCGCGTCTCGCAGGGAAACCTGATGGGCGACGTCCTGTTCGACAACATCTTCTCGGACATGGAGTTCCACGGGAAGATCAAGGCTTCGCGCGAGGAGGTCCGGCGGTGCGGAAGTGTCCTGAGGGGACAGGTGCAAGCGGCGCAGGCGAGAGTCCAGGAGTGCCAGGCCGAGATGGACCGGCGTTCGGAGGTTCTGAGCGGCGCAAGGGCTGCCTTGCAGAAGGCCAGAGAGCGGATCTTCGACCGTATTACCGGTGGTGGCGAAGGAATGCCTCCAGGTTCCCCTCCGAAGGACGGCCCCCCTCCTTATCAGGCATGAATTAAGGAGGTCGGTTACCGAGTATTCTTAGTATGTTGCCAGTCCAGGCCCTCACTATACCGCGAATAACTGGTTATTAAGTAATACATGGTCATTTTCGATACCATGCCCGCTTGACCCAGCAGCGTCTAGTACGGAACTTGTTAGCTCCTTTAAAGTGCTTACACTGGTCCTCGTTGTGAATGAACTACTCGTATTCTACTTTCATGCATCACTAGATATAAAGATAGGGTGCATACTCGTTAGATTCTATATCGCCCGGCCAGCCTGGGAGGCTTGGGGATTACGCAGCAATATATACACAGAGGTGTGGGTCGTCGTACCCCTATTCTAATCCCCTATTCCAACGACACCACACACCTGACGTAAAGTCTACCATCCAGTACGCTCTGCATTTGGGAAGCTATTTGTATCGCTAGTGCGCGCTACCAACTATGTCCACTAAGGTAGCCATCACCGTAGTTTCGCTTCCTTGCCTTGCCATTGGTTAATAATCAAACACGCCCTGGGCTTGCGATTAGAGAGCAGAGTATAATTCATATTGGTGCTTTATTTTCCGTTAGGCTAGAGGCTCCTTTCTCTTTTACACGAAACCATTCACGTATAAGCTTGAAAAACAAACTAGTGGGTCAGAAACAAGGGGGCTACATTCAAATCAGAGCAGGCAACTAGACCGCTTATACAGAGTCAATAAAGGAAGAAGCAGAGAAATTCGCGCCGCTTATCGTCAGGAGGTGGCTGTCGTCGGTGCTTCCCATGACCACGCCCCCGTTGTCGACAGTCTCAAGATTCGTGTGGACCAGGAAGCGCTCCTGCTCGATGAAGAAAGTCTTCAGGCGGCACGTGGGCGTTGCGCAGCTTGCCGCCGCACCCGCTCCTCGAGGATCTTCAGCCAATACTCAGCGAACTGCCGGTACAGCTGCCGGAGATCTGCGACTGGCCGCACCGTCGTCAGCACCGTGCCGTCGCGCACCCTCGGGCAATGCGGCCGGAACGACGGCACCCATCGTGCTCGCTCCGTCGTCCCGAGGGCCCTAAGTGCCAGATGCTCGATGTAGCGGCCCTGGAGAACGACGGCGCAGCCTCTATTCTGCGTTAGCGTTCTATACCATACTGCGTGGGTGAGGTCCCTGACGGGAAGGGCTTTACCATCTGCGGTCCGCAAACCTTCATGGTTTCCCCGCAGACTGTCGGGAGAGCCGTCTCGCCGCCGATCATTGTAGAGCGACCGCAGAGCATGTAACATACACACGAATGGGTAGCTATCAGTACGCCAATCGGCGAT
>QJNV01000237.1:3681-101056 GCA_004155935.1 Monosporascus sp. GIB2
CCCCGCCCCCCCCCCCCCCCCCCCCCCCCCCCCCCCCCGGGGGAAGCGAGAACATGTCTAAGAACGCCGGCCCCCCTATTTCACGACTATGATTTCACCTCAGAGCGTGTCTCATGCCGTGTACCGTCGCACCAACGGCTGTGGGGGCCATGCCCAATAGTCATGTCTTACCAGTGGCTGCGGTGTCCCTCCGCCACCTGAGCAGATGACGAGGAGCTGGTTTACCTGGGACTGAATCAACTGTATCGAGGCAATTAAGTCTCACAAGAACCGCTTGAGAACCGAAGATCAACGTGTTATCGGGACTGGAGGATACGAATCTGGCATTGATTTCTTCCAAGGGTACATCCTGGACGATGATACATAGGTTTTTGGTCCCCCCGGGGGTCGAGCTTCACAATCTCAGATTACCCGACAGAGCTCCGTCGACGATCCCAGCGCCCCCGCCCCCCCAAAGGTATGTTACACTATATATTTCATAAGAGATGATCCCATGTGAGATAGGACTTGCGGTAAGCAGTCTACAGAAGGCTGTACCGACCCCACTGATGGAAAATTTTGCATCTGCTATTGTTTCGCTTTCACTATCCAGTTCGACTATGTGCGCGCAGCGTTAACAGCTGAATCAGCTCATATCCTTGGTCAGGTTATAGATCTTCTGGATGCTATGCAGCATCTGCTCATGGTCGACCTTGAGATCCTTGAGGAGTCCGTCCTTGAAGTTGAAGACCCAGCCGTGCACTATGGGGAAGCGGTTCTTCTCGTAGCTCTGCTGGACGGCGGCGGTCTTGATAACGTTGCGGCACTGCTCGACAACGCTCAGTTCGACAAGGCGATCGTAGCGCGCCTCCTGGCTCTCGATGGAGTCGAGCTCCGCCTCGTGCAGCCTATACACATCGCGAATGTTGCGCAGCCAAGGGTTCAACAGCCCCAGGTCCTTAGGCGTCATGGCCGCCTTCACGCCGCCGCACCCGTAGTGGCCGCATACCACGATGTGTTTCACCTGCAGGTGGCGCACAGCGTAGTTGATCACAGACATAACATTCAAGTCTGTATTCACGACCAGGTTCGCGATGTTCCGGTGAATGAAAGCCTCACCCGGCTGCAGACCCGTGATTTGCTCGGCGGGGATTCGGGAGTCCGAACATCCGATCCATAGGTAGTCGGGTGTCTGGCCCGCCGAGAGCTTGTCGAAGAAGGAGGGGTCGCGTGCCCGCTGTGCCGCGGCCCATTCCTTATTATGCTCGAAGACTTTGTCGTGTGTCTGTTTCAGGTATCTGGATAGATCTCCCTCCGACATATTGGCGTTGTAGACAGTAGGTGGAGATGATGGTGTTTTATTAGAGTGAGAGCCGGAGTTGGCGTGTGAACTGGCGAAATTGCGCGTGATGAGTAAACCTTGAGCTATGGGAGTTGGGCGATGAAAGTGAGGATGAGAAGTGGTGGTGACTCTGCTAATGAGCGACAAATGTCGTTGTCTCGCGGACGAGAGCAGCGAGTTGTAGCAGGCAATGCGCGGTTTAAGCATCACATCAGTAAAGTGGGAAATGTTAGGATGACCTGATGAGCTCCGCGGAAGTGCTTATGTATTTTAGATTTGGTCAGCTCGCTGTACGACACGACCTCGGCCTTGGCCTCGTCGTCTTATCTGGTTGGTAATTTGTTGAGATGCCAAACCGCTCAGCTGGAGAGCCCAATGCCATGGTACCTACGTACGTCACCCCAAGTTCGGTTCGTTACTGGACTCGGGCTGGGTGGGGCCGGATCTTCAAAGCGGACCTATGGAGCGGGGAGGAGATAAGCAGATCTTCAGCGGACAGAGAAAACAGTATCATCGCCTCAGGTTTAACGTTAGGGGCACTGGGTGCGCCACAATACACTTTACACAGAAGTCCCTGGGCCCCGCGGCAGAACTGATAGAGGCTTTCTTAAGAACTTCTACTGTACCTGTCCACATATACTAGTATCTGGTAGAAGTGAGCTCCGTCTTCCTGGCGACCTGATGAATGATAGATTTATTAACCGATCTGAACGGACCTAACATGATGATGCAATTACCCAAAATAGACGGGCGCATGCTACTAGCGCAGGCCGAAGGTCGATCCATGCACTAGCGGAATGCTGATGCCAATGATGAAGTGGGGGCTTGTCGAATAAGGGGCTTTTGCACTTCGGCATCCATGAGTTGCAAGATGACTGGCATCTCTAACGGTGCTCTCCATTCAACATGTTATCTGTGAAGCGTCCTACACTTGGTTTGTAATATACGTATAAAATCCCATGGTGGCTTGAGAACTGCCAGTTACTGCTATGGATGTATTCGAAATCCGCACGGAATGGGCCGTAAGCACAGCCCACATTCCAACTCCTTCACCAACTCCAAGTGTTCCAAACCCATTCCGCGTGGACCTAGGGGCAATATCGCTACCGGCAGGTGCCCTCCCTTTCGGTCACTCTCGACCTAAAACTGACCTCCCCGAGCGGCATCGTGAAGTCGGGGCAACCGGAGCAGTAGCTGACGGAGAAGGAACCAACCCACCCTAGAAGATTTGACCGTTTCTACGCTGGACTGCTTCGTCCCTGCAGCGAGGCTTGCCCCAGCTCTGCCGGTACACTAATACGGGCATCACGACATCGCCTGCGGACTTAGAAGGAATAAGTAACAAGATGTCGTTGACCCACACAGCAAGCGCTTTCAGCGCAGAGGCCGCCTTCGCGTAATCGGAGACAGGGAGATTCGCACCATAGTCGAGTCGCGCCTTGGTACTCGGCTCGATAAAAGGCATTCGTCTTAGTTAGCAGCATGATAGTTCTTGAACGAAGGTCCGCACCATATTCTTGACCAAGCTAATATTGATTAGCATTGATAGATAGTTTCCGTCGCGCCCATGAGATCCTCTGGGAATCTTCCGGATGCGTCTGTTCCAGAGGTCATAGAGGCAGCTTCCTTCCGCCGGCATCCGAGGTGCTGTTCAAGTTTCTGCACGAAATCCTCCAGAATGACACCCGTCGGTGTCTTGGCATTGGGGCCCGGCACTGCGGGGAGAAGAATTTCGGGGTCTCACCGTATCCTTCCAAGTTTTATTCCGGGGCATATAGCAGCGTATACTGTCGAAGCGATTGCTCATGGTCATGCTGGACGAGCTCTTGCCCAACATTGCCTTGCTCGCCGCTTCAGTCACGATAACGGACCGCGCAAACACACCAGGTATATCGAAGAACGGCGTACAGACCAACCCAGAGCTTTTAACGCTCCCGAGCGAGGGCCTTTATGCTGTAGACGCCGTTAACGCCCGCTGGAGGTCTAATGGAGACGTCCATGTCTGTTCCTACGGTGAAATCCAACCGGGGATTGTTTGCTGCAACCGACGGCGGTGCCCCAGCTTGAAGGTACGGGTACGTACTAAATTGTGATTTAGCGGCCGCTAGGAAGCATGCTGACGGTTGACCTGGCATCCCAGCTTTGAAGCCATCTATAAATGCCCTGCTCGCTTGTGAGCCAGAGCACCTCTGACGAAGGAGTTGTTTGAGTCCTCAAACAGTTTATGTAGTCCGTACACTTTTCCCTGATGTTGAGTGAACAACATAGGGACCGATCGGGCAGTGGATCGTGTGTCTCTTAAGAGCTCCAACACACGGTCTCGTAAACTTGCGGAGACAGCGAGTTTAGAGCCCTCAGATGACTGCAAGAGGAGTGCTATATCCACTCAGTTGAAGTTCAGGTAGGGAGTATCAACTTGTTTGTGAATTACTTTCAAGGAATTCCTTAGTCGAGACATCGTCTTCACTCCCATACTTGCAGCATATTCAGTCTAGACGAGCGTCAACAAATTCGTGCTCACTGCAATGCACCATCATCGTTGGCACATATCGTTCAGGACCACTGAAGGGTCTAATAATAGTTTCGGCTGATGTTGCAAGATGAAAGCATTTACCCCGACCCAACCCAGGATCGCGGCGGATATCTCTCAAGTGTGTGGTGTGGGCAAGTCTGGAATCTACCTAGATGAGACCTAAACGAAGCATATATACATATGCGTATCGTGTCGCTTTCGCTGCCTCCTGTGGCTTTCACGTCCCCGCTAACTTAAAGTTATTAAACATTAAGGGCTAGGGTAGCAGTGTGAGAGACAGGAATGCAAGCTACAAGCCCCTGGATTGTTAATCGACCCTTATACCTGTGACATAGAAGTACATTCCAGACGGACTCCTACATAATAAAATTGAGAGGCTTCGAGGGCCTTGCATCCCGTGCACAGCTGGTACAACGGCTTGAGACGAGCTACGCCCGCACGCCCGAGATCGTGATGCCTGTCAGCCCGTTTACGCGCAGATAGAGTAGCAGACTATGGCTGTGGCGTTGATGGCCGCCAAGGGATGCGATGGTGTGTTGTTCGAACTGGTTGAGGAGCTTGCTGAGGTCTGGTTACGGAAGGTCTGAGTAAAAACACGGCTTATCGTGTCGCTTAAACGGATTTTTTGAAAGTCAATGCACGAATAAAGATTTCATATTTAGTATGATCGTATATACGAGCAAGAGACCACGGGCTACGATATATTACACACGATTCGTCAGCGAAAATGGTTCAAATCGAACGGACAGACCTCAAGTTTTTCATGTCATTCCATATGGACATATGAAAAATAAAAAGAGGTCACTGATCGAGACTTCAAAATATGGTCGTCTGTAACCGAACATCACTGCAAAGCCCGACGGTGCCGTAGACGCCAAAGCTGTATCTGAATATCCATTTCCGGTTCCTTTTCCAGCTCTGTCCAAGCCCAATGCAGGATTTACACAAACCCCTTTTCATAAATCCAAACAGAAGATTACGCAGTAACTTTTGACCGAACTCTTGCTCAAGCCGTCCGCTTCCCAGAACAACCGGGGAGGCCTCGCCTCTGCAGCCCCCTAGCCCTCTACTATTAGAGGTCACCAACACAAACACCAACACCAACCCCTGGCATGGTGGTCCGGACATGCTTCTCCAATAACCCGGCGTACACGGCGGTGCCACCCGGCAGCCTGGCAATCAGGTCCCGCAGGTATGCGAAGTCGGCCTTAGCGGCCGCGCTGGTGTTCACATCGACTACCGGAACGCGGGCCAGCACGTTGACGACGGCGCACGCCACGTCGAACAGCTTCTCCGTGAGCCCGGCGCCGTGGACGGCGATGGCCGCGAGCGGCAGGTCGCGTGTCGAGAGCGTGAGGTCCCGTGCCACGGCCAGCGGGTAGCGGTAGGTGCGGCTGCTGTTGCCGCCGCCGATGCCCGCGGCGCTGGTAGTAGGAGGGTTGGTAACACTAGCAGCAGTGGCGGCGGCGGATGTGCTGACCTCGTCATCGTGGTTCATTATGCTGTGGATGCTGTTCTGCTGGTAGGGATGGTGGGCGGTGGGAGAAACAGCAGCAGCAGCGGCAATGGTCCGCTCGTCGGTGGTCAGGTGTCCCAGCCGCAGGCGTAGCTGCCACAGTATGATGCGCAACCACGCCTGCGTAACACGCAAGTTAGCCTTCTGCGTATCCTGTAGGCCGTGCACGAGCCGAGACAGCGCCGGGTCACCCGAGCCCCCCAGCGCAGCGTCGATGCCTGCCTCTACGCCATCAAGTGCCTCGGGCGGCAGTAGCGCGAAGCCGATGATCTCCTCCTGGCCGTGCAGCGCGATGAAGAACGTATCGAGGGGCCTAAACAGCCCCGCCAAGCATCTAAAGCCCACTATCGCGGGATCGTTCGCGCCTCTGCCATCGTCCCCGGACGCCGACGCTGACGATTTGAAAAGTGACAGGAGAGACGGACTGGAGGGCGTGATCTGCAGCGTGGTGGGCCGGCGATATCGGACGGCGTGCGACCTCTCGGACACGACGAGCACCCAGAAGAGCCGGTCCGCCAGGAGCGCCCGGTCCGGAGGCATGTCCTCCCGCCGCAGCAGCAGGCAGAGCGTCGTCGCCTCGCGCAGGAAGAAGAATGCCTGACTGTGATGCATGAGTGCCGCGTGACACGCGTAGATGAAGAACGAGAGCTGCACGTGCTCAAGCGAGGGGCTTATGGTCGAGGACCGCCGCGTCGCAGTCAGGTGCCGGTGTAGGGCGAGCGCCTCCTCGAGGAGAAGCCAGCCATATGTCCTGTTGTCCATCACGGGGTTATGAGAGAACGGGCCCGATGACAGCGATTTTATGGATAGATTAGCGAAGGTAAGCCCAGAAGCCTCTTCTACCTGAAGCATCACCATGGCGCACAGCCCGAAGAGCAAACAGTACGCCTCGCCGGCGGCCGCCTCCGCAGCATCCGAGGATGAGCTTTCCTTTACCGTTCCGGTGCCGTAGCTAGAGCCGGTGGAGGCGGGAGTGGTGATGAGGCTGATGCTCCTTGACTGCAGACTCTGTACGTACTCTGGCACCAGGATGGGAATAGTCGGAAACAGACGCTCGAAGAAGCGCGCTGAGCAATGCTCGATAACATGCGGCGGAAGCAGGTCGGCCTGTCTTAGGTAAGTGTGCTGGGTTGAACCCGTATTAGTGAAGGCCTGCCGGGGCGACGACGACGACGCCGCAGAGTCTAGGCCCGGAGACCCAGCGGTTGCGGCGGTGGAGCTGGTGGTGATGATAGTGGGTATTAAGGTATGATTTGCGGCACCGAGCACCGACATGGGCACGCCTCCTCCTATGCATTGCTCCGCGAGGCCCGCCCGGCTGCAGCGCTGGCACGGGCGGTATTCGTTGCGCGCCTTCTGCAGCCTCCTGCATCGTTGACAGGCCCGCGACACCTGCGCTCTCTTGGGCCGTCGCTGGCCGGCGGCGTCGCTAGGATTAACTTCATCGTTGTGTGCTCTCCTGGCGCTGGTGTTGCTGGTGCTGCTCTCGTTGTCCTCCACTTGCGGGGATGTCATTCCCTACTAGTAAGTATGCTGTTACCCGACCCTACGGGCGAGGCATGCGACGCGATCGATTTGCGGAGGACGCATCTGGAGCAAAAAGCTTGCTCGTCTGAAAAGACACGAGAGAGCCATAAGGATCATGCACTGAAGAAGGGTCTTTCCGGCCACTTGAGGAGAGTAAACTGGGACTAACCGGAGACTAAGACTAAACTAGGTTGGCGGTTGTTTCCAAAGTGTGGGGAAATATTCCCGAACAGGTGGGGATATATCAATCCAATGGAGTAGATGGTCCGCAACCTATTCTCAATGGAGAGTGACCAATAGGAGGTAGTGTTTGCTTAAATGTTCATGATTCGAGACATTTCTCGCATGCCACCAAAGCTTGCTTAATATAACGGGTCTGTCGAATAGGGGCAAGCTCCTTTTCGGACTAGAGCTGGATTGGAAGTGCAGACACCAACATACATTGGATGCCTCCTTGCCTGCTATTTTCATCTACTAGAAGTAACAGGGGCAGTAGGCTGCCTGTTCTCCTAGAAATGCCCTCGATGATGTTACGGCGGGACCTCCTGATGTAGTTTGAAAAGCTCCGACTCTACAGCCTAGCCGCAATAGCTAGGGCTTATGGATGGGTATCTGACGGCACTTCTAATGGTACATCTTCTACCGCTAATTGCAAGTTTGGTACACCGAATAGATTTACTAACAATGGCAAGGTCTTGGGACAGAACTTCGTCCTGATTTTCTTATATATCTTAGCCAGGAGGGAAGACACTACTGTACGCCAAGGTCTGCTCCCGTATCCGCCATAGCCACAAATTATAGTAGCGCCATACCCAGTGCCTCTCCACTGCCCTTACCAATCAATCTTTAGTATCCATCGTCGCTTAGTTGCTCGTATAATACCATCGTCCGCTAGAAATCCAATTTACATGCCGTTCTCATATCAATGATATTATTTGGCCCAGCTGCGATGGACTCTAGAACATAGGTAATCTCGAGTAGAGCCGAAGGTGTGACACGGAGCTGATCGCGCTAATGTTGATGGATAGATGCGTGCGGTTACGTGAATCTTTGCACGATAACGTCATGGCCATTGCGATATACCGTTTAAGCCGCTGTATGCTTCTACACGAATCATACGTCATGTATTCATGCTTGGCTGCCAGCAGGGGAAGCTCCACTACCTTAGCAAAAGCTTGTGTGGCACCACTACCCTCACATCACATGTTTTCTTTTACCTGCCCAAACGCAAACAACACATCGTGATCAACGTCTTCGCTGTTGTTGTACCTGCTCCTTTTCACGTCGGTGGTCAATCATATCTTCTCATATATTCCACTCCCAAGCCCACAACTGCAATACCCGCCATCAGTAAGTATTTTGAGATAATCCACCTCGGTGGGGTGCGGGGGAGAGCTGCACGGATACCTAAGCTAATCTTTGCTCTTTTGCAGTGTCTTACGCAGAAGTGGCTGCATCTGGGCTGAAGCAGAGCCCGGAGGAGGTACGTGGGTGAATTGTTGGCGGTAATAACGCTCCGGCTTATTCTGCTTGTGCTTTTCTTGGTTGCCACCTGTGATACCTTGAACAGATTTACCTTTGACGTCAAGACGTGTAGCTGACCTTGGGCCACCATACCCACAGGCTGCTGCTCCTCAGCCCCCCCAGGTCATCACGGAGGAGTCGGCCAGCACCTCGTCCCTCGTGGACGTCGACACCCCTTCCGTGCGCACGGTTCCGTCCGACTACAATGAGCAGGATGTTCAAACCGATACCCAAGCAGCACGCCAGGAGCTCGAGGATGCTGCCGCTCGCGCACGTGCCGAGGCAGACCTAGCCAAAAAGAAGAGCTCCAGGAAGGCACGGAAGGCTGACAGCGTTCTCACCAAGTGGTTCGGCGACCTTTCTGACGGTACCACGAACGCGCTCGCCGTCACCAACATCGCTGCCGTCGTCGGTCTAGGCTCATACCTGGGCTACAAGGGCTTCGGCCTGTACGAGCGTGGTCGCTTGGACTGGAAAAGCGTTAGTATCGGCTTGGGTATTGTCGGTGTCGTCGGCATGGTCGAGGGCGTTCTTGGAGGGTAAGTACTTGGCTGATCCGCCCGCACGTCCAGCCCAATCTGATTTCCTTTAAACCAATGTGGCAGCTGACAGCTTGCCACAGATACTTGTACAAGGGAAAGAAGAACCAGTCATAGGGACCTTCTCTCAGTATACCCCGCTTCCAACTCGAGATTCTAGCTCGAGACTACTTCGATCCCCAACAGAAACCCGACATGCATGGCGGGGCTCGCTAAATCCGTGAGTTGATGGACTACGACGGATGATGCGATATGGAGTTATGTGGACCAGTGCATCCAGCGTCCGTACTCCTTGATGGTTTGAATTTCAGAATTCGGCACTACTATGACACGATTCGAGGGAATAAAGGGATAAACAAGGCGATGATTCCCGTGGATATATCAAAACGAGATGGGATTCTTCCCAAACCATACCTGCACTGTGTCCTATGGTGAATTTCGCGTGTCCCCTCCTATGCATATGTCTGAAGGTGGATCTTGTATTGATAGTATCCTTCCTGTCTGCCACGAACGTGTCATCGTCTGCAAACACCCGCTGGTCTTAGAGCTCTGAAGCTTCAAAGAATTCAATCGATGACGTATGTGGAGACATCAGTTCAGTTTCCGGTGACCGGGACACGGCGGAAAGAACCAAACGAGCAAAGTAACGATGGATCCATCAGCGCAAGCAGATTCTATACCGGCATGCACACAAGCAATGCCGGATACATGTTCAACCATGTAGCTCGGCAAGCTGTATAAACCAGGTGTGGTCTGCTCTAAGGCCGCTTAGTCCTCAACGGCTGCCACGTAAATTCAACGATGCCGATTTAGCGCTGTGAACATGGAAGGAATACTAGGCTAGCTGCCACGTGATTGATATTCTTTACGTTGCCCTAAGATCGAAGAATGCTGTTGTTGCTCCTCTCTACCTAACATTACGGTATTTGTTTTGAGATTTGCTATTTCTGCAGTGCCCCTGATGCACCAGTATCCACCTGCCAGACGTCAGCCAACCTTGAATTAACTGCCACCTCCTTTAATTGATTATCGCCGTGATTGTTTGTTGCTTTAAAACATTACGTTCTTCGTGCAATCGTAACTTGCCATATTGTATTCATTTCCCAGAATAGCTGGAAATGTACGTGCAGTCAAGGGGAACGGATGGTATGGGCATTTATAGAGGTAGTTGACCGGTGCTAGGTAGGACACTGCAGAAATAACAAATCTCTGTTTTTCTGCTCAGTAATAGCGAAGGTGAGAACCGTTACTAGCCTATATCTCTGAAGTACGCCTTGACCAAAATCGATGTACTGCAGGATAGGGAGGTGCGAGTACCTGAAGCCAAATTCGATAGTAGCATATGCTCAAGTAAACGCTTACTTGTACTTCCGTACCGTTAGTTCTGTACTCATTATATCATATGGTATGGGTCTGGACATCTCGGGAAAATTCGGTCTTCGCATAGGCTAATTCATTATAATCCAAATGTTATACCGTCATTCCTAGGGACCGTTCCATCCCTCTTCAAGAAAGGGAGGGGAAAAGGAACCCCCTTATTGCTCGTTGACAAACAACCCAGCCATGCCCATACCGGTACCGATGCACATGCTCGTAAGCAGGATCTTCTTGCCGGTGCGGCGGCACTCGCTGAGGCCGGTGACGATCTGGCGCGCCCCCGTGGTGCCGAGCGGGTGGCCGAGGGCGATGGCGCCGCCGCGCGGGTTCATCTTGGCCCAGTCCAGCTTGAGGTAGTCGCGAGTGTAGACGGCCATGGTGGCGAAGGCCTCGTTGATCTCGATGACGTCGACGTCATCGAGGGTGAGGCCGTGCTGCCGCAGCAGCTTCGGGATCACCACCGTCGGGCCGATGCCCATGACGCGCGGCGCCAGCCCGGCCACCGTCGACCCCACGTACTTGGCCAGTACCGGCAGGCCCAGCCTGAGCGCCTTGCTACGCTTCATCAGCACCACGGCCGCGGCGCCGTCCGTCACCTGACTCGCGTTGCCGCCCGTCGTCATGGGGCCCCACTGCGGGAACGCTGGGCGGAT
Source organism: Monosporascus sp. GIB2 (assembly GCA_004155935.1). Classification (NCBI taxonomy): domain Eukaryota; kingdom Fungi; phylum Ascomycota; class Sordariomycetes; order Xylariales; genus Monosporascus; species Monosporascus sp. GIB2. The sequence goes on from QJNV01000237.1 coordinate 14,672, forward strand.
CTTGCCGAGGCCCTCGGCCGTGGTGCCCGGACGGATACCCTCATCGCGGGTGAGCGTGACGGTCTTGAACTCGCCGTCCGGGCCCTTGACCCGCGTAGTGATGGGCACGATCTCGTCGTCGAACCACCCAGCCTTCTGTGCGGCCTCGGCGCGCCGGAAGCTCTCGGCGGCGTACTCGTCGAGCTGCTCGCGCTTGAGGCCGAAGTCGCGCGCCACGTTCTCGCTCGTCCAACCCATCGCCTGCATGCAGTCGACGGCCTCCTGGCTGTGCTTGATGACCTCCTCGTCGAACGGCTGATCCAGCGCGTCGCCCCCCGCCGTCATGCTCTCCGTGCCCGCCGCGATCCCGATCTCGATCGACCCGCACGCGATGGCGTGCGCGATGTCCGCCGTTGCCTTCAGTCCCGACGAGCAGAACCGGTTGACCGAAGATGCGCTCGTCGTGTTGGGGAACCCGGCCGCGAGCGCCGCCGCCCGCGCCTTGTAAGCCGCCTTGCCGTCAGAGACCTATATGAAAGAAGAAGCGCACGTGTTAGTCCATTGTTGCGCAAGTATGTATGACACCTATGTAGGCATGCATGTCTTCGTATGTGAAGCAAAGGAAGCGGGAAGCCGTATACTACGTACGTTGCCCATACAGATGTCCTCGACCAGTTCGGGCGCGAAGCCCATGCGCTCCTTTGCCTCTTTAAGAATGGCGTACATCAGGTATTCGACGGATGTGTCCTTGAACCCGCCCTTCTTGCCCTTGCAGAGGGGCGTCCGGATGGCGAGGGTGATGACGACATCGTCGGGGTTCTTGGAAGTTCTGATTGTGCGACAATAAGTTCCTAAACGTGAATCTCAAGGATCCCACCATCGAAAGGAGCAGAACGCATCTTCACAATAGGGGGGAAAGCTGGGGAAAGGCATAGGGAAACAGCACAGGATATAAGACTAGGTACTTACATATGTGCGAGGGATGAACCCGGAGTGATATGCTTCAAGATAGAAGTAACCCGTTCGACAGCCATCTTTCTCCTCTCGCAGCCGGCGGATGTGCTTCACTAGGCTATCGCGAATGCAGCACTAAGGGAGACACACAGAAGGAATAGAGAGAGGAACAAATATGACAGACTCAAGCAAAAGCTGCGAGAAAGCATGGCCGAAAGAATTGAAAGCAGCCGGGGGACTCGATAGTGGTTAAATACGGAACGTACGGTTAGTACGGTGGGTACCATGTACAGTTACTAATCGGTGAAGGGTGAAGGGAGATTAGTGATAGCATAGGGACAATGCAGGCACTGGACCCCAGATTCTCACCCCACTGAACCCGCCGCGGCTCGAGGGTCATGGAGCCCCCTTCCTATTTTGCCGAGGCATCACGCTCGAACAACGGCCGGTGTTTCGGCAGATAGAGCAGGTTGCTCCCCACTCGTGCGGACTACTGTAACTAAAGAACTGCTTAGATAATGAGGACAGAGCTAAGCGTTGAGATCAGTGTTCTGTCTGTCCAAAGCCCTCCAGTGACGATATCCACAGCTCTCTTCTACCAAGTTCTTCGGTTCTTTCCTGTCTTATACTCTGATGCCTCCGCGGTGGCTTTATCAGCAGCCTCTGGGGATAACGAACACTTCAGCATTTTTCTGGCTTCTTCCTAAGCAGCCTGAAGCCGTTGGGAGAATAAATCAACGCCGGCTGTAAATCTAAATCCGACCTCCAAGAAGCATTTTGACAGCACCCGGTAATATAAAGATTTGAGCCACTGTCACCGTCACTGCTTATTTCCCATCTCATTGACCCCATATTGTTCGAAAGTACGAGGCTCAAATCAGACGTTCTAGGTATCTATCTCATAGCGCCCAGCTCTAACCCGAGCTACGGTATTCCGACTTTTGGTAGTATATTTGCGCCCAGCCATGAGACCAAGCATATGGGACAAATTATCACGCGAAACGCGTGCGAATTCCAAGGTATTATTCTATAAGTGTATGTGATGCATTTGTCTAAACATTATGTGTCGTCATGTTCTTCCCATCCAGATTCCAGTGATCTTATATCTAGCACCCGATGGCTCAGGTGCCATAGCCCCTCTAGGCGCCGCCGAAGAATCTTCTGTACCGGTACAAGTTACCGCGAAGTAACTGGGATCCGATGCCTCTCTGTGGCGAGTTGGCGGTCGGCCGTTCCACGCTTACAACAATCGGCCATGCATTGCTTTGTTGGCAATCATGATTGCCTGTCAATGCTTAGCCAATGGTCTCAGCAATTCCTCGAACTCCCGCGTATTCAGGAGGACGGATAACAAGCCGTACATAGAGGTAAAGGCAGGCACCGTAGCAACTGTCATCACACTAATGCAACCACTCCCTCCAAACAATACCGACGACCACGGCCATAACAAATGAGGCCGGGCTTAACCGGGCAATAGGAGCGGAAGACTGGGGATCGACGCCAGTCGCCGACCCTCCCAGGTACCAGGACCCGATATCCGTCAGTTGGCCATCATTGTTTAGCATCACGGCGTTGGGGCCGACGTTGCTAGCCTCGGACCGGAAAGAGCCGAAATAGCTGTACCGGCCGACGCTATCCATGCGGTCGAAGTATTCGGAAGACATGTTAAAGAACTCTTGAGTCGTCGGCAGGTCCTGGTTATCGAAGTTATACTCGGTGATCCACTGGGTGATGTTGGGGAAGCTGTCTCAAGGTCAGCTTAGAATAACAGTATGGTCTCTCGTCGGGACGAGAGATTGTCTTTCTTTCTGGTTGATTATTGCAGTTCCCGGTGTGACTTACGCGGCGGAATAGGAACCCATATGGCTAGCCAATCCCTCGAAATTCCCGTACCAGTGGATATTCACGAAGTCGTACGTGCAGTTTCTCTCCTCGCCGCCGGAACTCACAAGCTCCGAGCAATTCCCCAGAAACTGTTGCAACCAGGGAATCCCTCCCCAGCCGCCCGTGCAAGCTGGCAAGCCCAGCTTCACACCCCGCTCCGCCAGTGGCTCGATGTTTCGGATCCAGACGCGGGCCGCCCTCGCGGGTTCCACGGCGCTGCCGCCGGACTGGTCCTGCGGGCCGTCGGGCTCGTTGAACGCGAGCACGTGGCGGATGTCGCGCCCGGCGTCGATCTGGGCCTCGATGGACTCGCGGAACGACACGTCGTTCTCATCTTCGGGGGCGCCCCAGAGCATTGGGACGAACTCGAAGTCCTCCTGCGGCAGGCCCGCGAACTCCGCTGCCGGCTCCCGCTTGTAGTTGTAGTACCACGTCAGCGGGGAGCCCGGCTGCGAAGTCCATACCGCGGCGTCTTCGGGCCACCGCGTGTCCGGCACGAAGACTAGGCCGCGCTTCGGGGACCTGGTCTGCGCGCATGCGAGGGGGACGGCCGCTGCAAGGACGGCAGATGAGAGATGCATCGTGGGAAAGCGAGTGGCTATGAGCGCATACAGAGGGGAGCGGTCATGGGTGGGTGGCTGCCGCGGGTCTCTCCTACTATCTTGGTGCTATTCAATTATCGACGCTGCATTACCATTATTAGGGCCCTTGAGAATAAACCGACAGCTATAAACGAACGACTGAATGGCTTAAAAACAACAAGCAAAATTAGGGATACTAATTAGACGAACAGCATACAGGAGCAGCTGGAGAATGGCGAGAGAGGGTCCTGGTCCTCCCGAAAATGCAAATCACGCCCGGCATTTGCGCTCGTATTCCTTTTATACATCTCCAGAATTTTCATCAACTCCGGGCAGCTGAAAAGGCTGGCGCCGCTGCCAGACGGCCAGAGTTCCGCCCGATTTCTACACGCGGATGCACTATTGACATTTAACACGCCGAACTGGAAAGCTGAGCAGGTTCCAGGCCCAGTTCCGCTCTACTAAAATACGCCGCCAAGTACGCCATTGGAGGATGTGATAGGCAGGAATATCGCCGCGCACAATGACAGCGGGCCTAAGCCCACATCTAATCCCCCAGTACTCACATGCAGCCAAATCCGAGCGCAACCCTACCAGAATAAAAGAAGCTGAATGTGATTATATTCTCAACGTCTGCCAAAGATTTTTCAGTACTATGGTCTCCTTTGAAGAAGCATTTTCTTGCTCGGATTCCTCGGATCCTGAATGGAAGTGCACGAAAGTGTATATATATGTATATATATATTCCCCTTCGCACGCCGTTGCCTACTACTACTCATCTGAGCTTTCGTATATCCTAACATCGAAGAGACATGACAGTACCCGCATTATCCCTTTAAATTCGTCCACTTGACAAACGCCAAGATGACCCTCCCCCAGAGGGGTTTAGTTCTTTCACGTTCCGCAATTGGTTTGATAAATTTAGGCCATCGTAGTAGGGGTCCCAGTGCTGGCTGCGCAGCTAATCACAGAGGGAGGAAAACTAAAACCGCCTCGAGTATTAATGCCTTGGCTTTTGCCAAGTGGACGAATTTAAAGGGATATATGCGGCGAAGTCGGCAAGATGATTCGGTTCCGCGAGCTGCTTGCGCCCGAAAGGTATTTATTTCTTTGAACCTGGGACGTTCCTGGGCCACAATCAATGCGGCCCATCCATGGCCGTCGACGACCTGCTCGAGTTCAGGCTGAGGAGTTGACTATAGATATGTCGGAAGCAGTGGCGCAGGATTCCTAGATGCGAATCCATCGCGGTGTGTAACACGGTCTCGTAGACAAACCTGGACCGAATTGCTCCGTCATGGTCTAAATACCATTCGTATGGATGCAGGGCCACAGCCCTAGCTTGACACTGAAACGTATAATTAATGCATCGCCACTGCATTCCTTTTCCATACCTCGCCTTGACAAGGGGGACGAAAAGAAACATGATAAATGCAAATAATGAGTCTATAATAACCCTGCCTCTCTTCGGCGACGACGTTGGCCCAAAGCACTTGCGGACCAAGTCGCTTGTCGATGACGGCGAAATCGTTGCGGGCCGCCGCTGCCACGATATGGGGCGCGATCTTGTGCGCGTACGGGAAGTCTTTCTCAGACGTCAAGGTCCCCGCTGGTCTGCTCGATGCGCTTGGTCAGCTCCGACTTGTTCTTCTGCTCCTTGAGGAAGGTGAGTGTGATGTAGTTATGAGCGAAGATGCACTGCACGATCTAGGTCAACTTGGACCCTAAGTAACGCATGACATGGAGGCGCAGAGTGTCTGCCACGGCGCGTTGGGCAGCTTTGACGGCTTCTAGTGGGTTTAGTATGCATGCACATACCGCTGTACTTATATGGCTTCATAGTCAGAAGGGGGCTCCGGCCAAGTTACCTGAGTATGCAAGATAGCCCGGCACGGGACGAGCGTTGCGGACCTGTTGACGAAGAGGATCTTGTGGAGCGGTGGACTGGGTGGAGTCTCGGCATTCTCGTCGTCCTTTGTCATCGCTTGAGCACCGCCTGGGCTGGATATACGCTCGAGTAGTTGTTGTTTGTTCATGCAGCGCCCGAACATCTAGGGTTCGAGGTCAAGAAGAAACCCCAGTTCAGTTGAAGTCCCACCAGCGACGCAGCAAAGGATGTCGGGCATCTCAGGTTGAGAATCAAGGAGTGAATGAGCCTGTCTGATTGGTCAGCCGGGAACTGGCGATGAACAAGATGAGTGGAGCAGCGGCTACGGGCATTGGAGGCGATGGCCGTATCACCTGCCCGACTTCGATCACTTGGCTTTCGTCTTGCCTAGCGGCAAGTATCTCGGTTTTGGCTTCATCAAGCAGCTCCAGCTTACGGCCGAAGACTGTGATATTGGTGCCTTGCCTTAAGTCAGCGTACGCTTCTACTCTAGTTAAGCATTTTTCGAACAACACACCCCTTGAGCTACCATCACCTTGGACGTCTCTCCCCAACCCGAGCCACCAACAACGAAAACTGTCATCATGCGTTAGTGTGCCCAGTTAGACATTTACGAGGTTCTTTGCGAGATTCATACCTTTCCACGAAGATCCGCTGCGCCCGCTATATGTACGTGATTCCCTCTCTGGTTGAGACCGTTGATGGTTATTAAAAAGATGCCAAGGGTAGGTTTAGAGAGATGTCTGGTTCTGTAAGGCTTTTAGGGGGGAGTGGAGCGAAACACCAAACAATATGCCTTCATACAAGTACACCACCTCCTGCTTAGTGCTAACAGCTAAGCAAGGGTGAATTCCATAATGAATACGTTATTCCCGCGCAATGAATGATGATGATTTAAATACTAACAGCTAAACACCCATGATATACGCACTCGCACAAGCTGATTTCCCACAGGGCGTATACGCAACGGAGAGCTGCGACTTAGTCCATACCGGGGCCCCAAAGCTTGCATTATCCGCCCTACGCCTCATGGCCCTATACCCACTGACTCCATCTTCGGGTTTGATACGGCTCGTTGTCAACAACGTCGAACCTCTCGAACGTACCGTAGACCAGTTCATGGGCAACTGAACGCGGTCCCATGCGCGTGGCAGAAGCCTCGGCAGCTCATGGCATGATCCAGCCGCACCGGATAGAAATAGGGGGTTCCCACCGCTAGGATGCTGCCGTATCAGAAATTCTTCGCTCGAATGCTATGTGTGACGAGCATTTCTAACTCCCTTTTAAGCTCCTGAGAAATACTCTGAGGCTAGAGAGGGGTACATCTCTTTGTGCACTGCCGGCGACAGGAGCGCTCATGGCCCTTTAAGCTTCCCTCTTGGAATAAGGCAAAGATCCGGCGCTCGAACTGTATTAGTCCAAGAGTTATATAGTTATATATGCATTCCTGCATCCAGCTTGTTGCAGGTCTTAGAACAGGGTCCGTCCACATACTTCAGTCAACCAATGTATACCTGGAGTTACTGAAGTCGTTTTGATACTAGTTCGACCAATATGACCAGTAGTGCTCTCACAGTATCTCGGTACGTCACCATGCTGACTGGGCAATGAAACATTGGTATTGCCTTTGAGTCTTACCATTCAGTTCGCGAAAGGGGTAACAGGTGATAATCCCAGCGCTCAGGTCAATCCTGCATTCCCTCATTCACCAGAGGACTGAGAGTGCGCCTCGGCCCTCATAACTCGTAGTGGTAATGAGTCACACACCTACTATAGTAACGGATGCCTCGGATAGTGAGAGAGCACTATTGCGCTGTCGCACAATGAAAATCTGTTCCTAAGTCAAGTCTTGTTATCCAGCTCCCTTTTTTAGCTGATATGGTTAATGACAGATTGTAGTTAAACCATGAGCTGGCTATGTAAACGGATGGCGATGTGCCTCCATAAGGAGATTCCACTTCAAGGCTTTGCATACACTTCCGATAAGCGGCCTGTATTCCTTTAAAAGAATCGATGCTATCGCTTAATTCGTGCTACAACTGTGGCATTAGCGATAATCATATCAGGGATAGATACATACTGAGAAAAACCGATGATGCAATTTAAGGTTTAGATTTTCAGCAAGGCTAGACACTACCTAGGTAAATTGGCCGAATGACTAACCCTTTTTCAACCCTCGATGGTGGCTCGTGCATCTCCTCGTTGTCGCCCCAAGGCTGCAGGGCTAGCCGTTGGATGAGGGGTTCCAAAGGATTAGTGATGGCTTCAACCGGTTAGACTGCCTGCTGCTACAGCTGCCAGCCATTTGATAATCGTTGATAATCCATCCTTTCTAATAGGAAATTTTCGGTAACTTATCCGAAGTGTCAATAGGGAAGTGGCCGTCACCACCACAACACAAATTGAATCATCAGGCAATTACCACAACAACCACCGCATAAGATACACACACAAAGGTACGCCGCATTTCTACCCGCCGTTCCACCAGGAAACGATACCTACGTGACCTGTGCATATTGTCAACATATTTTCGATAATAGGTTTACGTACCTCTCTCTACTGAACATTCAAGGGAATCTTGACCCGAAGTAAAAAAAGAAAGAGAATACTTTTTTTACTTGACGCATGCTAAGGCCCAGCTTGCATTATTGTAGCAGCAGCAATTTTACCGCTTCCGAGCCGATCATCTTTCGATCCGCCCATCCGCATCTCCAGCTACCTACGTACCTGTCCTGCGCGAACCGCGACCAGTACCAACATTTCGCACGCAAAAAAAAAATCATCATCAACATACAAGCTCGTTTCTCCACCGAGAACCCTTCGACTTTTTAAAGTATCTCGGATTACTTTGGACGCCACTGTATATTTATTTTCGGTCCGCCTGTCATCTAATTGACAACACCATACATCATCATCACCATCATCATCAGCATCATGCCTTCGAATCTACCTTCGAGCTTTGCCTCGGCAGCCGCTGGACAGAACACAAGCCGTGACGCGAGGGGTGGTACGAGATCTGACGGACGCGGAAATTCTAGCGGAGATTGGTAAGTCCATGTCTTTTCCCTTTGGTCGCCCTTTTCTTCTTTTCTTGAACATGCAGAGGGGATGCGGAAGATGTTCCATGTCAAATCCACCACGTCTCCCTCTATCTCGCCATTACCATCGAACCTCGCGCACTGAAGACTGAAGGTGACCTCGCACCCCTCTTGTATGGAGGCCTGGGATGTCCCTTGGAGTCCGTGGAGCGCCCTCGCGCACAGTACAAAACGCCTTGGCATACGCGATTCAGTTCTCGACAGACTTGCGGTGGTTGATTGTTGATCTTCGCTTCGTATTCAACTTGCTCCTCTGCTGATACCCTACTCTAAACTCTATGCAGGTCTAGACAGGGTCGATCCACTAACGGCACTCTCACTTTCCGCCGGACATCTACGACACCTTCAAGCCAGACGTCAAACCAGATGCAGGCTTCGACTGAGTCCATCCAGTCAGGCGTCTCGGACCCAGCTATTGTTTCAGCGATGCCTGTCGGTTCCACCAACGTTGAAAATGCTACAAACCCTCCGAGATATTCGAGAGACCAGATACTGTCAATCTTCGCTACATCCGAACAGTCCAGCTCTAGTCAGCCGGACGTCTCGTCCCTCTTCCTCCCGGGCTGGAATCCCGGACATGCTAATGGCACTTCGGCGAGAGGTTGGGGGAAAAGCACCGATACCCATGTCGCTCCTCAAGAGCCGGATCTTTGCTGGAATACTGCCGGGTCTGTCAAGGCGGTCGGGCTGCAGGAGATGTCTTCCGAGGAGAAAGAGGTGGGCAAACTATTCCTCCCGGCATTGCGTGCTTCTCACAAGACAAGTGCAAAGTGCGTGACCGTTCGAGCTGACCCTGGCATAGCTGTTCGAGTCCGATGTAAATTCGACCCTAAAGCCGCCTCCGCAGAATAAGGACGGAAACCATCAGGGAGGGGGAGTCCTGAATGGCCGCAAGACCTCCGTCTCGCACGGTGGACCCAACAACTTCGGGCTGAACTCGCCCTCGTCTGCCTCTAGACCGGGTACGAGACGACGTGAGACAACCGACACAAATCCATTTTCCGGCGGTGGCGGCCTGGTGTCACCCACCACGGCCGCACGGACTTCCCGCGACGATCCGTCCTACTGGTTTAACCGAAAGAACGTGGATCTGAAGGATTCGGAGCCCGACGACGATTCGAACCAACGTGATGCCGGACCCCCAAAATCCCTCCCCTTCGGCGGCCTCATGCGAAACAACACGACCACAGGCGTTACGGCACTGGCCCCGTCTTCGCCCTGGCAGGCTCCGTCGCCGGGCGGTGCTTCCGGCATGGGCAGCTTTGGCAACTTTGCTCATCCCGGCTCCGCCATCGGCGAGAGGCGACCGGGACCTACGCGCGGTGAAAGTCGTCTGGCACATCTGATTCCCAAGGACGGTTCCGACAACAAGAAGGAAGAGTCTTCTGGTGTTGATCTCAGCCGTCCGTGGCGCTCGCGTCCGAGAACCGACACTGACCCATTCGGAGATGAGAGCCACTCGGGGAGCGCCGTGCTGGGGGGTGCCCAAGACACGAGCCCGCCGCCCATGACCCACCAGGGCCTCCGCAACCAGGGTTTTGACACTCCCGTGAAGGGTTCCGCGGCGGATTTTGGTATGTCCGGCCTTAATCTCGGCAGCCACCCGGATCATGACAACGAGCCCCTGAGCCCCTCAGAGACGAACCCGTTTCGGAGCCCACCCGGCGACCGCGGCGAGCATGATGACGGCGGCGACAAGTCTCACGGCTTCGGTGGCATCCCCGAGCATGTCTCCGGCTTCTCAAACTTGCAGCGAGCTTTCGGCCACGCGGCCTTCGACGGCAGTGATCGTAGTCAGACCTCGAGCGTCGGCGCAAAGACCTATCCGCCGCTAGGTAATCTGACAGGCTGGCCTTCGTCCGGCACACCCGATCGCGAGCGCGGCGGCGGTTTTCCAGGATTCGGCGGTTCGCTCTTCGGGTCCGTGGGCGATATCCAATCTCCAAGTCTCGGTAGTCTCGGCGGCGTCTTCGGTCCCGCCACCACGACGGGTCTTGGCGGCTCTGGCTCCATCGGCCGCGGCGGCAAACTCGGTTCTTTGTTTCCCCCTGCTATGCAAGCCCAGATGCATGCTCATGACAACGACAGCAACATGAGCGATTCGATCCCTGACCTGCGCCAGAGCAACCCCCTCGGCGCTATCGGCCGAAACCCACTTGTCGATCATGTTCGAGAGGCCGAGAGTCCTCTCCGCGGCGGAAGAGGTATCTTTGCCGACATGTTCACCCCCCCAGAGCATAGCCGAACGCCGGGTTCCTCCGAGCCTCTGCACGGTGGTATCTCGTCCGCCGCTCCCGGCCAGGCGTTTACGCCGACTACCAACGCTCCGTTCTCTGGTGGTCAACCGTCCGAGCCCCCGTCTGCCCAGGCGCGCACGATGGTCATGCCCGATCGTATGAGATGGGTTTACCTCGATCCTCAGGGCAATCAGCAAGGTCCTTTCACCGGTCTCGAGATGAACGATTGGTACAAAGCGCAGTTCTTCACGCCTAACCTACGTGTGAAGAAGTTAGAGGATGCCGAATTCGAGCCGCTGGGCCAGCTGATCAGACGCATCGGCAACTCGCGCGAGCCGTTTTTGGTTCCTCAGATCGGCATCCCCCACGGGCCGCCCTCGCAGACTGGTCCATTCTCCCCGAGCAGCGGCGGCGTGATCCAGCCGCCCCTGGTTGGTGCGTTCCCCAGCTTTGGTAGGACGTTGACGGCGGAAGAGCAGAATAACCTCGAGAGGCGCAAGCAGGAGGAGCAGTTCCTACTGGCCCGCCAGCGAGAGTACCTGGCAAGCCAGCAATCCTTGGCCCGGATGCAGGTGCAGGGTGTCCCTAATCTGCATCACCATTCCAGCGCCCACAGCCTGCACAGCCAGCCGAGTTTCGGCAGCATCACCTCGCCTATAACGATGCCTCCGCAGCCGCCTATCGGTGCGATCGGGTCGGGCGGGACCTTTTTTGACTCGCAGACCACGCCTGCAGCACCCGGCAACGCCGGACCTCCCCGTGAGTTGTTTCGTGACGAGGACCTCGCGCACCTGACAGAGCCCGAACGCCAGCTGCTGGCTGGCCTACAGAACAAGGGGGGTCTGGGTGTCAATGCGCCCCAGCAGCAACAGCAGCCGATCGGCATGCCTCCGGCAGAGGGCAGCCTACGAGGACAGCTTCCCGGAACCGGGGATCTGATTGAAGACGAACAAGGCTTTCGGGGGCGACTGCAGGAATTCGAGCAGTTGAGAGCGCAGCGCGACGCACAAATGGCGGAGCAGCAGCCTACGAATGCCCAACAAAAGACGGTCGAGCGAAGCCCGTCTCCTCCTAGCCCCACCGCGCGACCAACCGAACCGCAACGCAGTGCCGACGAGCCTGCAGAGCGTGACAGCGACCACCGTCGTGCCGCTGCTCAGGAGTCCGCTCACAAGCAGTACCAGCAGGCGCAGGCCGCGGCCGCGGCGGCCAAGTTGAGCGGGCTCCCGATGCCTTTCCCGCCGCCTCAGTCGGCCACGCCTCTACCTGCTCCCGCTCCTCAACGCCTCAAGTCCAACCTTCCCGAGCAGTATGCGACAAGCTCTCGTTCTGACACCCCCGACGTGACGCCCTCGTCTGCTACTGTGCAGCCCCCGCCGCTGGCTCCTTGGGCCAAGGACGCTGCATCCGAGTCGCACCACAAGGGGCCCAGCCTGAAGGAAATCCAAGCCGCCGAAGCCGCCGAAGCCGCCAAGGCTGCCAAGGCCGAGGAGGCCGCTGCTCTCGCACGTCGCGCGATGCTCGAGCAGGAGGCCGCTCGTGAGCGCGAGAAGGCGGCCGCTATTGCTTCGGGTCTCCCGACTACGAGCACCTGGGGAACCGCATCTCCGGCCAACGTCGGTACGCCGACCAGCCCGTGGACCAAGCCCGCAGCCGTCAAGGGTCCAGCACCCGGAGCGAGCGTGGCCGCCCAGGCTTCGGACAAGAAGAAGACGCTCGCCGAGATCCAGCGTGAAGAGGAGGCTCGAAAACAGAAAGCCAAGGAAACCGCGGCGCAGACCGGCGTGGCGTCTGCGGCTGGCAAGCGCTATGCCGATCTTGCCAGCAAGCCTAACGCTACTCCTGTACCCAGCCAACCACCTGGTGGCAACGCCGCTGCTTTGCCCGGTGCGGGCTGGGCTACGGTGGGAGCCGGCGGGAAGGTGAAAATTCCCACGGGCCCCGCTCAAGGCCGCACGACCAGCACCCCGAACATTAAGGCGGCCGTCACCGCTGCCAACACCATGGCGGCTGCTCCCGCCAAGCCTGCGACCAAGTCGGCGACCTCCTCGGCGGGCAACGCCAAGTCCGAAGCCATGGACGAGTTCAACAAGTGGCTTCACAACCAGCTGAGCCGGGGAATCACTGGTGTTACGGACAGTAAGCATTCTATCCCCTTGCGATGTCTGAGGTCATGTAACTAATAATACTACTCAACAGTTAGCACATTCGCCTCGACTCTCATGGCGTTCCCCGCCCAAGCGGATATTATTGCCGATGCTGTGTACGCCAACTCGAAGACCATGGACGGGCGCCACTTCGCCCAGGAGTTCATCCGACGTAAACAGCTTGCGGAGAAGGGCGTAGTCGAAAGGTCCAGTGCGCCTGCCAGCAGCCCGCTGGGAGACAGCCAGTCGGCCAGCACCGGCGGCTGGAACGAGGTGGCCAAGAAGAGCAACCACAAAGAATCCAGCCCCAGTGATGCTAGTATCATGCAGGGCGCCGGCTTCAAGGTGGTGCCCGGTCGCAAGAAGGGGAAGAAATGATAGTCTATTGTGGTGGATGTGGTCTGAGAGCAGGTCACTCATCTAAGATGACCGGATTTGTGGCTCAAAGCGCGGATAGTAGCGTTATCACCAGTGATATGTCCGTCTGGTTATGAGGCTCAGCCATGGATGCTACATGTTAGATAGCTATCTGTTAAGCGCGTTCGCGTACGCTCTTCGTTGTAACGAGTAGACTAAATTTAGGTGGCATTCAGTTGTGATGCCTGTGTTACATGGAAAATAGAGCCGGTGATTGCGACAGCCATATGTATGCCTACTGGTCGGCTGTCTTTGTGTTGAGTCCTGAGAACCTCCTATCCGGGAAGTGGCATTATTCTTCATTTGTGCATAACTTTATGTAAGGATTGATACCGCCATCAAAAGACAGACGCACAGACCATTATCTACTTTTAAGCCATTCTCCGCCCCTCCCCCGCGTACGTCACAGTGAGTTGGGAAAACTATTCACACGATTTATCTAATTAATGTAGAAGATAACCGAGGGGAACTATGGAGCGATAAGCACACCCGCGAGAATGAATTGCCAGCTATCTTCGGCAAATATCGTGTTAATCTCTGGTATCTGATGGATATTAGGTAATTTTACGGGACTCATCTGAACGCTCTGCTGCTTGTTCCGAAAATCACAGAGAACTCGAAATAGGAGCACGGCGTTTAGTGTCAAAAGCCCGATATGGTCAGGCGAGGTTCAGCAGCAAAACCGGCCTCCACCGGGTGGCTGACCGAGCTTCGGGATATCGACACAGCACTCAACGAGACGTCATTTCTTGAAGTGTTCAAAGAAGATTTAACGAGCAGTATAGTCGCTAAATTCGTGGGCGATGTTGTTGCGCAGAACCGACAAGGGCCAGAGCCGGCCGCCGTGGTTCACAACGTGGCAGGGGACGGCAAATCTCTGAATACCGGCGATAGGGAGTTCAGGAGACAGGCAATTCGGCTGGGCCTTGCTTCCCTCGGCGCATTCCTGCAGGCCAACGTTACGGGCCCCGTGCTCGAGGGCACAGATACGAGCGATGCCGCCTTCGCTTCCGCTTACGAGGAGGCGATTCGCTACATTGAGGAGCCCGCTGCAAACGGTGTCTCCGGCCCGAAGCGCCCTATAGAAATTTTCAGGAAGCTCTGCGCAAGGTCGCTCGACACGGACGGCGTCTCTGTGTATCCCTACGTACCCCAGATTGAGCTCTTCGGATTTGCGCGATTCATATTCACCTCCGGGAAGATACTGCCTGTCGATCCGCCGGAGGCCTGGGAGGCCGACTCGGACGACACGCTAGCCGGGGATCTCTCTTGGATACGGTTCCGGGTTCACCTCTGGCATTACAAACTGCTCACCCAGCCTTCCCTGGGCCCCGGCTCGCTGTTCACGAAGAGCGGGCGCTGGACGGACATCGCGACGCTCCAGGAGACTATCCAGAAGAGTCTACACGACGCCGAAGCCTCCGTGACTAGGGTGGCGGAAAATGGCGAGGGCGCCGAAACACCCGCGTGGCCACATGAGCACCGGATACAGTTTTATCTGGAGAAGGCAAACGCCCATCTCATGCTAGGGAACGACAAGGCGGCGAGACGGGCTCTCCAGTCGGCGACGGAAAATAGCGGTTTCGTCTATGCCCTTTCCGGTGCTCTCGGAAAGCGCACGCGGTTTCAGGAGAAGAATATCAGTCAGCTCGTCGTGCTGGCGAAGAGCCTGCAGATAACTGATACGGATGCGTCTGAACAACAGTCATCCGGATCTGCGCCCACTGCGCTTCCCCTCGACGATGACACGCTGTTGGAGAAAATCGACTTCAAGAACGAGAATGGGATAGCTGAGGAGAGATCTGAGCTCCCGGTGCAGTTACGGGACATCGTTCCAGATAATCAACCGAGACTCAAGCCGGAAGACCAGATCATCCTGCTTACCGAGGCTACTCTCAAAGATACCTTTTCGCCTTCCGACGCCCTCACGTCCGAAGAAATCCTACCCTTCGCAGTGCGAGTGATCCACGACAAGGCGTCAAATTGGCAGATTTACACTCAGGCTCTTCTAGTCAGGTCGCGGATCGAGTTGAACCGGAGCAGAACGCTCGAACGCGCCGTCTTGCAGATGCAAGCCGTGGTGGATCAAGTTATTGTTGACACACAGGCACCCGCACTTGCAACCACCAGCAAAGATGCTGAAAATCACAACGATTCAAGTACCGAATCGGAAGTCCCCTCGATCGAGATAATGACGACCAGCAGTCGACCCACCGGCTCCGCGCCACCGAATAAACCAACCTCTTTCCTACCAGCTCCTAAACCTAGTGAGTCCGCATCCGCACAGGAGCGGTTACGATATATCAATGCTCTCGCCTCGCCACCGCGGTGGCACTTGGAGTCCGAGCTCGCCTATGCCTGGGCTTCCGTTGGATCGCTCGTCTCGGCCACCGAAATCTTTAAGCGCCTACGGCTCTGGGCCGAGGTAGCGCTCTGCCTAGCAAGCACCGCAACTTCGGACGGCGATCGAGATGGGCCCGGTAGCGGAGGCCATGAGAAGGCCCGCGCTATTGTGCGATGGCGGCTCTTTCACCGCACTGGCAGCCGGCCCGACTCAAAAGACGGCGAAGATGACCTCGATGATGCGGACGTTGACATCTCGACGCTCAAGGTGTCCGACTTCCGGGGCCCAGAACGCTCACCTGCTCCCCCGAACGCGCCCCGGCTCTTCTGCATATTGGGCGATCTTGAGAACGACCCGGCACACTACGAGCGCGCCTGGGAGATCTCCAACCGGCGGTTTGCGCGGGCGCAGCGGTCTCTTGGCGAGCTGTACCTCCGCAACCAAGAGTGGACGAAGGCGCGCGATGCGTACGCCGCGGCCGTCACCGTCCACAGGCTCAGCTCCGAGATGTGGAGCCGGCTCGGCGACATCGAGCTCCGGCTCGGCCACTTCCCCGACGCAGCCGAGGCCTTCCAGAGAGCCATTTCGACCGCGGGAAGCGGCGGCGAGGGTGGCGAGGACGCGCGGACCTGGAGCAACCTCGGCAGCGCCATGCTGAGCTGGTACCGCGAGGCGGCGGCCGAGAACAAAGCCAGCAGGGAGAGGGGTCTGAAAGAGGAGAGTGGGGACAACGTCGACGGCAGTGACGCCAGAAGATCCGAAAGAGCTACAGACGACAAGGAAGAAGAGATAATGCCCAGCACCGCACGCGCGGCCCGTCTCGGCAAGCAGCCCCACAGACTCCTTAATGACGCCCTCGAGGCCTTCAAGCGCGGTGCCACGATCGCCAATTCCAACTGGCGCATCTGGGACAACGTCGTGACGCTGGCGGCGAGCCTGATCCCGAGCCCGGGCTTCGACGACGTCATCCTCGGCACGCGGAACGTGCTCCGCATCCGCAAGACCGAGGACGCGCTCGATGTCGACATACTCACTCTCCTCGTCAGGGAGGTGACCGGGAGGGCGGCCGGACCAGGAGACGGAGCAGGGGCTGTATACGAGCCGCCCAGGGCCAGCCTCGAACACAAGGTCGTTGACCTGTTCGAGAACGATGTCGTCCCGCTGCTCACGGCCTCCTCCGAACCGTGGTCCCTCGTCTCCCGACTCCGCGCCTGGCGCCGCGACTGGGCCGGCGCCCTCGAAGCCGCCGAGAAGGGGTGGAGGGCCGGGGTCGGCGGGTCCGGCGGCGGCGGGTCGTCCTCTCTCGCCCCGGCCACCGTGGCCTCATCCTCATCCGGCGGAGCAGCAGCAGCAGCAGACTGGCTCCAGGACGCCGGAGCCTGGGACGCCGTGGTGCAGCGCACGAGCGAGCTGGTCGCCGCGTACGAGAACTATGGCGACAAGGTCGAGAGCGTCGGGAGCAGGTGGAAGACGAAGGCGCGGATGTCGGTGCGCAGCGTTCTAGGCAAGGGGCGCGAGAGCTGGGAGGGAAGCGACGGGTGGAAGGTGTTGGAGGGGCTCTTGGAGGAGCTGAAGGGGTGATGGGGCGTGATGTGATGTGATGTGATGAGGATGAGCTGGGGGGCAGGTGGAAGGAGGTTGAAGGAACAGCTTCCTGTGGCAAGATGTGGGTTGTGAATCTAGATTATCTGGAGAGCGAGGGGGGATGGAAGCGGAGGGGGAAGATATAGAGACCTAAACACCGTAGGCGACTACATATATACCCAGCGGTCGTCGCTGCCTACCCGCCACTCCTCGCTAGCTGTGTGCAGCTCAGAGATGAGCCTTACTCAGAGCACTGACAAGGGGATAATTGCGGATTTTACATGGAAAAGGGGTATCGTTATATAGTAGAGACAGTCTAGTAGATAAAAAGGGGTAAATAGGCATTTGCGGTAGAGAGAACACATGCTACCATATATCTGCTATGGATTCGTGGGTAGTCTAGGTAAGGGTTCAACGCTTGGTGCTCAATGGTAAGTTCCCGTGAGCCAGCTTATATGTCTTTCATGGATATGTTTGACATGGGTAGTTGTTGGAAGTGGCAGTTTGCGGGCCTAGACCCCTTACCTACCTAGACTAAATTTGGGCCTGTATCGGTATCAGTGAGCCTGAAGTTATTGAATATGGTGTGTTGTGAATTGGGAGGAAGATATAATGTCTATTCAGGGCTAGGAAAACGTCCACGTCCGGGCTTGCTTTATCCGAGATATGGCTTGATAGCTGTTTAACCGGACATCGTAATAAGACATCATCGAGTGCTGGAAGTAGAGGAGCCAGCACGTATAGCTAATTATAATGAGATAAGAAGACCAAATGGTTCATGGTGTCGAGTTTCTAGCTCGTCATCGTATAGGGGATAGTGCTACAGCATGGATTCGAGAGCGAAGGTTCAATTCATTGAGCTCACCAATGAGGGCCCTGGGCCACATGAAATACAAGAGATCAAAGATAGGTTTCCTTTTCTTGACGGATTGTCCGTTTGTTCTGTTATCATCCTCGTTCCCCTGCTGTCCGAAACCAGTTTGAGCGATTTTACTGCATGATGCCTTCGTTGCGTAGTCCCTATTTAAATATTCAACGTTATCGGTAGCTAGCGCCTATACGAGGTCCGCCCACGAGATCTGAATGGAGACCCTAAATCTCGATTGTATCCTTTGACATTGTCTCCTAAGCTAGTCCCCATCGACCTATACAAAGATCAGCTTGTTGGTGGGTAACTCATGAAAGGTATGTGGGGTGATGATTCAGGTGGAAATACGGCATATACTGGCTTAGCAATATGGATTATCTGCTGCGTATGGTCTAGTCCGTTTGCCAGTATATCGTCGAACTGAATTGGCGACTGGAACTTCGGTCCACCTCTGATAAACAAGGAGCCGTTTCTCTTTAATATCAGCACATACTAGAATATGTGTAAGAATAGGGGCGAAAATAGGTGGTTAGACAGGATAAGGCGGCTCACAACTGTAGGTAGATATAGCTTCAGTTCCATTTTTGAGGGCAAGGATTTCCGATATATGCTGGCTAGGAATTTGTCCCCGTGTCGTTGGGCTCTGCGTGTGCGCCTCATAGTCTACATTATTATATTAAGATATCCCTGCGATGTCTTAGCTACTGCTGTTCTGCGGTAAGAAGCTGTTGAATGAGTTAACGGATGTCTGGGTACAAGAACAGTCGCCAAACTGTTGTGCTCTGGAAGTTGCGATGGGGTTTACAGGGAATAGGGGCTGCGATATTTGACCCGGCAGTTATATTCCATAAACAAGACCGGAAATTATGTAATCTGAACGGTTTCAGACATCTCACTGGTGCCCCGCTCCTCGATTTTATAAGGGTTCTTCTCTATCACCTACAATGCATTGCCTTGGTTCTGTCCTATACCCTTCTGCCTAGATTAACGGCCATCCCATAGCAGGCAGTCTCACGTAGGCCTCGAAGCCTGCAGTTCCAGTGTGGGTACATAGGCCTCACCAGCGCACAAAATCCACTTATATAACCGCTTATATACGTTGGAGAAGAGTTGACGAAAGATACGGGCAGAGAGTCCAGGGTCCTAACGAACGCATGGAGTGCTCTGATAGCAAACCAACCCTTTCAGATGCACTAGAAGATTCACCGGCACCCGTTCGTTGTCTGCGTTGAGCGTCAAGCCGGCCGTATACGCTTCCTAGATATCTCCGCAGTCGTTTGTATTACCTTATTATTGCCTAACGTACATGTTCCCTTATCGTGGGATCTCCCTCTCCTTTTGAGAGAGAGTTGCACGGTCCGCAATGGACCATCTCCGACTCTCCTCTATGACATCTAGTAATGACAATGTCTACGCATAGTAGCGTAGGTTCGCAGTTCCTCTCCGTTCGCCTGGCGGACCCCCTATCCCAGCGCCCCAGATATGCATAAGACAGATGAAGTTAAAATCGTGGTCTTGAGAGGTTCAAACAATTTGAGATGAAAAAAAGGAAACAGAAGAGGGTATAATGCTAAGTTGATATCCCCATCCGATAGACAACCGACCAGAAAACCAAGGCCACTCCCCAGTACATTCTGCCCGCAATGCATCACCTAGCCGGACCTCACCCCGCCCCAGCGCCATTGACGTTACATGAATCCCCTTCAACAAAACTAGAGACCGATGCAATACTGACCCCTATCATAGAAGTGAAGGCTACACCGTCCGCAAGCCACCTGCTAACACGACGGCCAGCTATTCATATGACCCGATGCGTGGAGCCCCCAAATATTAAAGAGCAAATAGAAATAGCTTGAATGGAATGGGAAAGAGTACCAGGCCTGTCGCTTTGAAGCAAGCCAAAGAGTACCGAAAAGCAGAGATGATAGGGCGCCGATCAAGCAACTGTCAGGAACTGAGACGCCAACATACCGAACCGATAGCCTCGGAGAAGAGCTTGCAAGGAGCCAGCAAGAAGTCTAATAACGCGCGTGGTGAACAATCAAGTAGACGGAAGCAATCAAGAGAGGGAAAGAGAGCCAGTTGCCTACTCATCATAAGAGAAGGCGGGCGAAAAGCAACCAAGTATGCCATGTGATTCGTCTCATCTGGCAGCTTCGGTGAGGGACAAGGTTGTGACAGGTCGTTGGACGATAGCACGAGCTCGGGCGCTTGCATGTGCAGGCATTTATACCCCACATAGGCTTCGCGGGTCAGAGTCCCGTTCGCGAGTACATCGGAGGAGTAGCGTCAACCGTTGCAGGGCACCGACTAGCACAATAGTATGACAGTCTCGGACCCATGATGGCTATGCAGATGCAGAGTCGATCACGCTCATTCGCCCATGCCCAGATGAAACGGATGATGTCGAAACAACGGCTACCCGCCTAGGCAGTGTAGTTGTAGTGTAGATTCCATCGCCTTCGCCCTAGTCATTAGCCATCGTGTATGCAGGTCGAGTGTGGGGTGCGTTGACGCCACTGAAGGGATTGCTCTGATGAAGACATAGAAGGCCCACAGACAGAGATGACTACCGAAATGATCCGCATTAACTGAGTCACGAAGGCAGGCGGATTCGATGTTGATGCAAAAGATACCGGTCTTGTCATGCAACGGCTGCGCGCCGCAGCCGACAGACATGCATGCATGCGCCTGCAGGCCATGTGCATGCAGCAGGGGGCCTGTCCGACTTGAGTGACAGGGGCGAGCATGACCAATAGCAGTCGTCAGGCTGCCATGAAGGCTTGTCTGTCTGGTCGATCATTCCGAGCAGTGCGCGTTGACTAGTTGATATAGCCATGGGATGAACTGCCACAAGACCAGAAATGGTTAACACGGTGCTAGGACTTGGCAAGAGCAAGCGACGGGAGGGGGGTGGGTGTCAGGCGGTCGAATTGGAGAGATAAAAGATAAGGTGAGTCAGAGACGGAAAGGTAACAAGGGCGGGACGGTCTGGTAGGACGAAGGCGAAGATAGGTATGGTAGGGTCAGGCGGTCCTCGTTGTTGCTCGATGGTCATGAAGTTGTAGCAGGCGGATAAATATCCAGAAAGGGGGGTGTATACCGCTTTAAGCAAGATGGAGCCCTAGCAAGAAGCGTGATTGGTTTGCGCCACAACAGATGACCTGACTCTAGCAGTCTGGGCGAAGCGGAGAGGGGGCTCAGCAAGGTTGCAAACCCCCACACGCCCACACCCAGACTAAACCCCCCATAACCCTGGAACTCTGTATAAGCCCCCCACAACCCTCCCTCAGTAACTTGACGACGCTTTCTCTTGAGTCTTTGACCTTCTTGTCGCTTGTTGTGACGGCGTCGAGAAAGCAGGTTTTCTTAGATGGACACCGGCCATGTGCAGCGGTTCCGCATTTGTCCTTGAATCTCAGGAAACCCCCTGTTCCATATCTGTCGGGCACCCCAAGAGGCAGGTGTTGGTGTTTCAAGATATGTCGTCGAGTATTTGTCATATCATCTTCGTCCGGCTCTCCCATCCGTCATTCGTAACAATGAGTGAGCTTCTCCATTCGTGTACATATGCGTGGTGTGTGTGTGCGGGTTTGTGCTGTGTGTGTATAGAGTGTGTGTATAGTGTGTGGGTGTGTGTTTACGGTCCCACTACGGGACCAAGCAGCTCTCCCCCTCCTCGACTTCCAAATGACTGAGTGACGACATCATTCGCGATGACTACCTTCCCCATATGTGCCATTCCCATACACCTGACTATGATGCTGGTGGTGACTCGTATACGGGGGCGCCCCTGTACCATCGCCGTACCCGTTTGTAGCTGCGACCCCTGATGTATCCCAACGGCTGTGTGTGTGGGACGTCAGGCCGTCATGCCATCGCCCGTTGGCGCTGTAGGCGTGCTGGTTCTGTTGCTGCCTCGAGTCAATCGTGGCATACGAAGATATACTAGGTATCCGTAGACCTGCCGACTGAGGCGAGTGAGCCTTGAAGCTGGGCGATAGTGTGCGGCTCGTGGGGTACGCGGTCCAAGTGGACGCTGTGCCTGACACCGAGCGGGGTGACCCGTGAGAGTCATGATACGAATAGTTGTTGTCAGGGATGGCGGGCGTATACGGCGGCGGCGGTGCGTACAGACCAGGGCTTGCGTTGCTGACAGGGGTAAGCAAAGCCGCGCTCTGCCCTGCGGTTAGTGCCGAAGAAGGTTTTACGGACTAAAAAATTCCGGGTCAGCTCAACTCGCATAGCTTCTCAAGAGACTCTCCTGTACACTCGACAAACATGGGGGCTGAAACGAAAAGCATATGGGAACTCACGTATTTCCCGATAATCTTCCTGAGTGCCTGGCCCAGAATCTTCCACGGGAATACCTTGACGTCCTTCTCAATGTTCCGCGGCTTCGGGTTCGGAAAGCCCATGATGACCCTGAAAAACTCCTCGGTTTCCTCTTTCGACTTGCTGACAGTCAGGGGTCGGAACCCTTCGAGATTGCGCCGGATGCGGTTCTTCTCCTCGATGGAGAACTTCTGCGGGGGGGCCTGGAGCAGCTGCTCCAGAAGGGATATCGTGTCGACGCTGGTCACGTAGTACTCGTCCTTCTCCGCCCAGTAGATGCAGCTAATGCAGATGCTTCCCGCGGGGCGCTCGTTAACGCTGATGGGCCGGAAACTGATCGTTAGCACGGTCCCTATCTGTTTCTTGCTAAACATGACGATGCGCCGACGGTTCTCCCACTCCTCCGTCGTCCAGCCATGCTCCATAGACTTCAGATCGCCCACGACCTTCAACGAGGCCTTTTGCGGGCATCCGTGGTAAGAATTGTATTGCCCGGAGATGGACTGTCCGCCTTGTGGTATGCAGCTGGTTCTGATCAACTCCGGGGCGCTAGACGTCGGAGGCGGCAGTGCCGTCAGGCTGGGACGACTTAAGGCGGCGTGATGACTGATTCCAGAACTGCGATGCGATGCGAGAGACGAGGCGTACGGGCTCCAGGAGGAGGTCTTGAGCGCCGGCGGTCGCGGGTGATAATCCGTCGCGTACGACGTGCGGTGGTAAGTCCCGAGCATGGTGCTGTTGTCCGAGAAGCTTGGGTCGTAACCCGAAGGGACGGCTTGACTAGCTGTGTGAGGGTAGCCAAAACTATTTGTAGTCGCGTCTGTGATCTGGCCTGGTTCTTGTCCCGGTGGGCTCTGCCTCTGCTCAGGTGACTTCGAGTCCTTCCTCGTGACACTATCAGTCGGACTCTCACCAGTCCCAGCCTGAGTGTCATGATACGTGAACGTGCCAACTTCGATACTTGCCAGAGTCTGCCCTTCGGGCGTCTCGACGAAGAGTGATAAAGGCACGCTGGCGGTCGCACTCCTCGTGTCTGCGGGCTGCGGTGCATCAGCGCTCACTACGTACCCGTACCCGCTCGAATCACTCGTGTCCCTTATCGCGTGCGCCGGACTCTTATGGGAGCCGAAACCGAGGAAGAGATGGCTCGTGACCGCGGTCAAATCATACGCAACTGAGATTTTGACCAGAATCTTCGTTCCAAACACTCCGGAACTCGGCTGGTAAGAAATCAACGTAGGCAACACCGGTGCCATATACTGGCTTGCCGCGTTGTTTGCCGCGAAAGCCATCTGATTAAGTTGCGCAGCTTCATTTTCAGACTGCTGGGCCACGTTGAACTGCTGCGAGGAATATTGATATTGAGGGTCCGGATATGGCCTAGACGAGTCAAACGCTGCTGCCGGCAGAGAACAGCGAGTGTCAGCTCCCCGCTCAAATCGAAGTCATCGCGGCAGCATCTATACAACGCTCTCCACGATTCCGGAAAAGATGTACATACCGTGCATTTGTCCCGGCTGCGGCTTCGAATACCCGGACATGGACAGGAGACCAGGCGGGGAATCCCCACAGAGGTCTCCGCCGTTCGCTCTCGCGGCCGCCTCCTCCTCGTACCTGATGGTCACCGTGTCAGGAGACTCGATCGCGTCAGCGTCGACGATGATTGGCCTCTGAGGATGGAATTGAGGCTGTGATGCTTCGTCAGCTCCGCAACAACTGACGCCTCCATCCCCCGAATCTCAGGGGTATGAGTGAGTGGTCCCTCTCACTGAGGAAGTGTCACATATCAATCGACGCGTTGGATCTGACTCACCTCGAACAGCTTATAGGGTGGATAGTCAAACTTGACAGCAGACATCAAGTTGTCTGTTTCGATATAGACCTGGGGAAATGAGTGAAGGGATATGTTCCAAAGGGGAACGAGCAAACACCTGTTTCGGGAGCGGTGTTGCAGAAAAGTAAGAGCCCCGTTCTGGACAGGTGACGGTCAGAATTACCAAGGGAGTATGTGGTCTGTATTGTTGATGGGGGGAGGCTTCGCCGGAGTGTCTCAAGTAGGAGCCGGTCTATGGACGATCTGGGTTGTTTTTTTCCAGGCTGTCAAGTAGCGCCTGAAACAAGCATTCAGTTGGATAGCGCTTCCCAGGGCTAGCTAGCGGGCAGTAAGGGCAGATCTCAAATTGACAGGCTGTTGATTCTCTGCTCAGAAATCAGTCCTCTTCTGGAGCCGCTTTGGCGAAATTAATAGGAGTGGGCTTCTTTCTTCCCCCAGGTTTGAAGTCTTTGACAGCGTAGTTCGCAGGAGTAAATCATACCCCACCGTCACTCATTGGCCGGGTGTGTTATATGCAAACTGAATGTGAGTCGAGTTTCGGAAAGATGAAGTCTATTAAGACCTGTCCCCACCCACAAAGTATGGGCTCGTTCCAGCAAATTCTGGGGTATAGCTGTGCTCTCGGTTAGCGCAACGAGGTACTTCCATATTTTCTTTCCGGTCGGCAGAAATCATAATAGATCTGATGATGAGGGCTCCGTAATACAATTTTTCCAAGTGGCCAGGCTGACCGTGGGGAGAAGAAAGTGATATCTGACCTCAAGCTCGTCGTAACAAAGGGTATGCCAAACTTCGTATTAGGGATCCTATCCAGTAATGCGATTATTTGGCTCGGGTGGAGACCGTTCTATGCGGGCAACCCGAACCTGTTCGCAGAAATGTTAGCCAAGATCGCTGCAATCAGAGGGAGTGTTCGGGCTCCCGCGAGGGTTCGCGTGGCCCGCGTAGTTCGTGTCATATCTCATCTCGAGATGATATGGGGGAAGGTCGACTAACAGCATGTAAACGGACTGAAATCGTTAGAAGGATGTCGTCAACAAACGCAACTCTTAGATGATGTGTGAGACGCTGTTCCTGAAACTGGGACAAGACGAGAAGAAACCCTTTGAAGAGACACGAAAAGATAAAGAGGCAGGAGAATGGGTTCGAAACACATTTCTCGGATTGGGTGGGAGTAATAGGATGTGTGTGTAGTGGTGCTTGGTGACCGTCGAGGAGGTATATGAGTTAAGAATCCTGTGGTGGCAGGGCGAGACCTTTGCATTGCACGGGCTTCGACTATTCCATGTACCTTTCTTCTCGGGCTTCTCTGAATATAAACGCCCCCTTCTGACGTTTCTTTTTTTGTAACTTGTTTTATTTTTGCCTTCCCCTCAAAACATCTCGAGATTGTAGTTCCCAAACATTCTCTAATACTATTATCTCTTCTGTTCCGTCCAGGATCCCTTTTTTTTTTAAATCTCTTTGCAGGTGACGTTGAGTCGGCGAGTTGCGTGTGTATATGCAGAAAAAAGAGATGTCGCCGCACCACCTGCCTGAGTATGTATAGAAGTGAGAAGTCAGGCCGGCAGGGATAAGGGCCGTTAGAAATGCCAGATGCTAGTGTCTGGAGGGTTGCAAATAATTACCAGGGCTCCATGATTGGCGGAAGGGGCACTTGCGGGAGGCGGTTTTAGGGGGGTTGTACCTTGAGAGCAAGGACAGGGGAGGTAGATGCTCAGTAGGGTGCCCCCACAGTTGCGAAACGGAATAGAACGAAGAAAGGGATCAGGCCTGACCAGGGCAATGTCTATTAGGCCAAGAGTACGTATGACGATATTTGTAGGAGCTATCGCAGAGGAGGGAGAAGGCAGAAGGACAGACAGACAAAGCCGACAGATGAGCGCACTTGGAGAATGACAAGGATGCTCTGACTTACACACCTTCACGGGGGCGTGCGAGTAGACGAATTTAACCTCTTAGGCAAGGGTGCGTGTAGGACAACGGTAGTGTAAATCGAAGGCATTCGATTGCTAGAACAAGTAGAGCCGTTCATGTGTAGGTGGAAGTAGAAGGCCGCAGTCCATAAGGTACAAACTAAACGGCGTATCTGGGCTGGTTACTCCACGAACCGGTAGATCGACTGCAGGCCGAGGAGGACTGCTCCTCTTGTAAATCAGCGCTGGGAACATGCCGGGCAGACGAGCTATCATCTCGAACTGGATATAGGGAAAAGAGACCCGCGAGAGAACTGGTGATTATGCGAAGGAACTTTCCGTCTGCTTCCCTTGGATGTGGCTTGTTGAATCTGAGAGACTCTCACGAGAATGGAGACACTGCCAATAGCTAGTAATAGGAAGGGAGAACTCTGATTGGCCGGTTGTTGAGGACTAGCTCAGGGATTATTGGACGATCTGCAACTGGGGGTATCCCCGTATAGGAAGCCCATAATGGGGAGTGTGCCAAGAAAGAGAGAGCCCTGGTACTCTGCCTATGTAACTTTCAAAAGGGTGGGTGGGACTGCCGGGGTTCTCGCAGGAAACACTATTGCAACATGTATTCCTTTGTACCCCCGGTGTCCCTCTGGATATCAGGATGCGTCTGTTCAACTAGATAACGAGAGGCATGTGCCACTGACAAGATTGCCTCATCTCGGAATGGTGGGTTTTCCCAGAAAAGAAAGAAGACAGGCAGGCAGGCAGGCAGGCGACGACATCAGCCGCGGTAGTGGGCCGCATGTAACTTTTACTTCTGGCAGATGGCGGATGGCGAATGGCAAAACGGGACCAAATGGACGGAGTGTATTTCACCATCTCATCCATGTGCCGCCTGGTCTTTTATCCGAGTTACTAGTATCATCGCAGAATGGTAGGAAGCATATCTAACTTGGTGCGGCTAAGGTAACATCCAAGGAATTCCACGCGGGCGCTCCATGCTGCCTTGGATCCGCGTCAGGCATGGGAGCCGATCAACAATACATAGATTCCGTAGGCGAGGCCGCAGAGTGGTCTGTGTCTGTACCGTTGGGTGGCGGGCGGGTATGACAGAACAAGGGAATGCTCAACTCACAGGCTTGTGGACTCGATTCCGATACCGGCTCCTGCCAGAGTAGCTTGTAATTATCACCTAATAGTGATATATGATTATAAGCGGCCTCTGGTGCAGGGCCGAAGCTCGAGACTGCTTAGGGATAGATATAGAATGTCGGTAAAGCAGTCCTTCCGGTGTCGCCGGCCTAGAGTAGTCGGTTCGAGCAAAAGTTACTCCCTTTCGGCGGCTAGGAAGGTCAGTCGCGTTGGCGAGCAAGAGATACGAGAAAGCGGTCGACGCCAGTGGTTTTCTCGTCTACCAGATGTAAATCTACTCTCATACGTAGAGTAGAGTAGCCGGGTCCTCGAAGGCGATCATACTGAAGAGTTGGAGGTAATGGTTGCTAAAGCAAGGAGACGAGGAGCTACAACAGAGATCTCACGGCCGGGCCTTCCATTGAGGGGCTTTCACAGATATTAGATAATCGACAACATCGACCGACGCCGAGAGGTGGCTGCTTTACATGACGGAACAGAAGGTTGACGAGTCCGAGGAGCAGCGCCTCTTGCCGGTCCTCGAGCGAACATCCAAACAAACTAGCATACTGGGAAAATCACATCCTGGAGGGCATCGTCTTCTACGTCTACGCATTTGCCTTGTCGGGAATTGCCAGAGTAGCGGTTCCGGACTCGACGAGCCCAATGTCATGCCGATAGCTGAACAGGTTAGGTGGCACCAATACGAAGCATCTCTCGTTACTCCGCTGGTCGAGTTGCTTGTGTATCACGACATGATAGGCAGGTAATCAGTCACGCACCTGAATCCTTTCGAGCTTCCATTTCTCCCGGCCAAGGTGTGCCAGGTCCCGCCGCCGGCGTGTGTCCGCTACCTATTCAATACTTCCCTCCTGTTGCTAGGGAAGCCAGCCCGGGTGCACCGTGTACGTCTCAACCGAGAACCGAGTACAATGACGAGACTCCCACAAAACTCCCAGCGCTTGCACAGGCACCAGATTCTACTCTCGATGCAGTAACGTTATCTTGTGGCCAGATCGGGGGATGGACATGGTTGTGGCCAGGTCTACAAGGCATCATTTACAGCGGGAGAAATAAAAAGTACCCCTGTAAGATTTGCGTAATGATCTGCTTTGCCGGTGGAGACGCAAAGCTGGCTTGGCACAGTAGGTATTTTAAATCAAGTCATTGTAACCGTGGGCCGCGATAGGTACATTATTTTTGTGAGAGAAAACATGCCAGCTTCGTTGTCGCCGCAACCAGACGCGGACGTATCTCTGTATAATGGGCCATGCAGAAGGATGGCCCTGCTTTGAATGCGCCCGAAGACGGGCTAGCCGGCCGTCTCCGCGAGATTCCCAAGGTCACATCGATCCAACGTTAAATGGCTATTTAGGTTTCCCGTTAAAACCACATAAAGATTGAATCATCAAACCGCGAGAAATAAAGCACGCAAGGTACGTATTGTAGCAAGAAACTCCCTAGGATGCTGTCTCAAAAGGGTCGTTTCCAGCCGCCGCAGGAGACGGCCATGAGCATTATTACAAAATGTCATTCCGCATTCCTCGGTCCCTCGCGCAGAGATGAACCACCTCCACCGTAGGCGCAGACGTGTTTCGATATCCTCAGCGACTTGGCCGTGATACGCGCTTCCCTAGATGTTGCGCACGTCGCCTCCGGCCGCACTTGTATGGTATCGACAGGGAGCCGCGGATATCACCAAGCGAACGGTCGGCTATCAGCGCCTAGGCGGAGTGATGCAATGTATGCTTTGAGCGTCGTACAAGTGTATATGATGATCTGATCCTCGTACTGGATTTATCGAATCATGATCGCCGATTGCTAAGGGGCCACTGGGGAGGGGGGAACGCGGTAATGTAACGGCATATCTTGATGAGCTAAGTTTGGGGCAGCACCAGTTCCGAACGGGACATTTGAGAAAAAATAGATGTTCTACGGTGTCCAAGATAGCTGCAGCTAAACCCTCCCATCCGTTCATTCATGCAGGAGTTCGGCGATCATCTACGGTCGATATCCCAGTCCTTCCGTCGCTTAACGGTCGCGGGCGCGATGTGGGCGTGCCATGTGTGCCGTAAGAAGCTGACGACTAAGCTGCACGTTACTTGGCGGCAACTAAAATCTCCAGCCACAAGATCTGCTTCCAGGCGCCTGGGTACTGTCGTTCCCCGGTCGCCCTGTAAGGTTTGTCGCAGATTATGCGATGAGAATCCCTGTGACAGATCCCAACTCTTTTGGGGCCATCGTCGCTAGGGACCAATCGACATCTCACTCGACCATCCAGATACAGCTACTTGCCAATGCTCGACGCGTCGAACTGGGAAATTGAGGGGAGTCGGTGTATTATAGGTAGTACACGCGACTGGAAATGGCTTCGTGGCCCAACAGGCCCTATCAATCCATTAGGCGTTCATTCCCATTCCTACTATTAATGAGACTTCGCCATTTAGAGCCCGCTCTACTATGCAATTTCAACAAAAAAGAAAGCAGCATTGTTCGGACGTCATAGGGAGTTTTAGAACAAGCTAGTTGGGCGCCCAGCGCGCTAGACCCCTTGGCTCCCGAGAAGACATTGAAACGCAAAGTTGCTTGCGAAGTTGCTGTCGCCGACTTCGTCTTCGAGGCCCGATAGCTTACTACCCTCAGTGGGCTGTTCGGGTCTATATGTCATAGTTAAAGAGCATTGAAGAAGTTTCCGAACAGTAAGTAGATTGAGGTTCTCGTTGAGTATTACCCACGGGCGGTGAACCATTCACCATTCAAGTCTCCCCGACTAGTCCAATCAGGCTATCCCGTCATATGCAGCCATGAAGACGGGGATCTGGGGTCTGCGGCGTATTGAGATTCGGATCAGCCCGGACTCCGCAGGAGCTAAACGAGCAAGGGTATTGAAGGTTATTTTGGCCCGGTATCATCTAATCAGGGAAAGCTTCTGCAGATCCTTCTCGGCGTATGATTTGCGTGCCTTACCCAGCTGACCATGAGCGGCCCCCACCCATGCATGCGGTGTCTGCTACCTACTCACGTCTACATCCAAAGGATCTAGGATGGCTATGCTCTATTCTTCCAATCTAGCCGGATAGGGGGCGAAGGGCATTCTGCACGCAAAGTCTCGAGCATACAGGCAATGTCGCGAGTACAACGTATGCGGCCCTCCATCTCGATGCTTGGCACGCGTTTCACGCGTCGCCTAGTCACGAACCCAGGCGACGTCGTAAACATCGTCTTCATTTACCTTTGGCCGGAAACGGCAACAGAAGACGAGAAACACCGCTTAGGTGCTCAGAGATCATGCACCAGGGCCAAGAGTCTGTCCGCCAGATCAACACCCATCCCATTCCGGCGGGATAGCTCAGAATTGGGGGCGCTGGCGCTTGGGTAATATGCTGTGCGGCATCACTCGTATGCGGTGTGACGAGGGCACGACAGACGCCATGAATAGGTATAGTGCACAACCGTCATTTGGCAGAAGAGGGGACGAAAGGGAAGCAGCATGCTCTGGCAAAGTCATCCCCTTAGCACCTCGGCGATCTTGCTAGCCGTTCTTCACTTCTGCGTAGCCAAGGATCAGCTTCGATGAAGCGAG
This sequence comes from Monosporascus sp. GIB2, assembly GCA_004155935.1. Classification (NCBI taxonomy): domain Eukaryota; kingdom Fungi; phylum Ascomycota; class Sordariomycetes; order Xylariales; genus Monosporascus; species Monosporascus sp. GIB2. Next base: position 45,449 of record QJNV01000237.1, read on the forward strand.
GAGACGGTCACCGTCTCGGGGTCTCCCAGATCGCCTCCACGTTACACGTCCCAGGGCCGCCGCCCTGGGGCCAGACTCGTACGACTCAACCGAGTAAGTCATCGAAGAGAAATGTGTAATCTGGCAACGATTTGCGTCCTTATCACCCGTATGTACGGGTAACCGGAATGGTGGTATCAGTAATAGGGGAACTTCCGTGTCGTCCGGTTTCCCGTCCCGTGGATCTCGACGCTGTGCGGATCGAGCGTCCCGAGACACTGACAAGATCCAAGGGAGAGCGGGTTGTGCTAGTGAAGCTTAAGGCCATGTATGGATTCCACAATGTTACCACTTATGGTCAGCATCACCAGAACCTGTGGCATGAAACAGCAGCTTCTCTTCAACCATAAAGACAAGATAGTGCGTCGAGAGAGATGTATGAGTCTTAGAAGTCGCGGTATTCTATCGGCCTAGTACCATAAAATCTTCCTGTCTACACGCGCCAGATTCTTGCGATGCATCAGGTGCTATCGCCGTAAGCCGAATATGCACATGACCCACGAGAAAATGTGGTCGCCTTAGAGTTCGAAATCTTCAAGAGATGAAGGGTATTACCAAAGGAAATATAGTCAGCGGTCTCTGGTGACAAGAGACCGCCGTCATGGCCCAGCGGCCTTACACTACGTCCGGCGTTTCTTGAGTCCGCTAGAATGATATACCGAAATCGCTATCCAACAAGCCGTAATCATAATATTCTCGCAACGCCCCAAAGTCATTCGTATTCCGGGTTTGGTTGAGCCGAAACCCGGGCTCAGTTGATCGAATGATGCACAACTGGACTTTCCCCGCGGAAAGTCACGGGGATGGAGTCCCGTCTCCGGCGTGCACTAGTATTCTCCATGAGTAGGGGTTGCAAAGCAGTTTCAATCAGGGTCATAATTCTGGCCTCGACGCGGATTACGCAGCTACAACTCGGTTACAGGCTTCGAGTGACAAGGCAATTGGATACCCTGGACAAGGGCCTCCACGCAGCCACCCGTCGTGCGTACCTCATCTCGGTCTGTCCCTCGATCCTGCAGCAAGGCGTGTAGCACTCCGACCTGGCCCAAGTTTACGTCCGTAAAACAGAAAGCATGCCCTGTCGTGCTACCTAATAGACAAGCTTAGGTTTGTTTGCGATAGCGGGCTTGCGCAGCCTTTGGGTTAGACCTCATGGGGTTTTGCTCGGATGACCTCGTGAAACACTACGTATAGGACTTCAATAATTCTATAAGTGAGGACAATCGACCTTATCGTTTACGCTCGAGCTTCGTTTTATCTTGTGAACCGGCAAACAAGCCTCGGCTGGTACAACCAAATGCCAATCGCACGACGAGTCGTAGCTGGGAGACGCCGGTAATTACCGTAGCGGAAAGTCATCTTCGGGGACAGTACCGGACTACACACCCACTCTACGTACAAACTCCGAACACGCAAACCCGAGGGATCAGACTTGATGGCTATCATGACCCCGACCGCTTCCCACAGGAAGCGGGTGGCCATGAGATGATGCACCAAGCCGGAAAGATATCGTTAACTCCCCCGTTCCGAATCATGTGCCTGTTTCTAATCAGGACACAGCGTCCTTAGCGGTTCAGCCTACTTTGTATCTTCCAGCTTCTCCCCTCCGGCTAGGACTGGTGAAATTAAGAGGCATTCTCGTTCGTCCATAGCAGAGATCTAAAATATCGGGTACAGGCGTTACCCAAATCGGCCATCAGAGGATGGCTTTTTTATTATTATTATTATTATTTTGGGAGGGGGGGCCCGGGGGGTTCCGTTACCAGAGGTTTGGAACCGGCCTCAGAGCCGAAGGCGATTCGCCAGTTGTGTAGGGGGGCCAATGCCGCTTCCCGTCGTCTGAGCAGCGACAACGATGCGACCCGCTGGTTAGTAAACATCGGCCAATTGCAAACACGGGGCCGTACTGCGGGATTTTCACCCGCCGTAGCCGTAGTGGTAACGAGCCTTCTAGGGGGCTGAAGAGTATGTGTAACGTTGACTTGGTTCTGAGCATTGGCGGTTCTCGTCGATACTTGAAATCAAATCTGCTAGGTTTTAATCCACCGTCCTATGCTAAAATCGAACGGGAACCATTGTCTCACATCTCCGTAGACGGACCGCACGTGGAAATTATGTTCACTATCTTTCGGTCGCCTGCTATCGTCGAGTAGCAAAGCCGTTGTGGCTCTTTCGCTTTTCCCATTGTCACATCATCATGTTGTCTCGGCCCTAGAGCCTTACGTTTAGCGACGGTGACCACATCATAAGAGTGCACTTCTCGTGCTGCATGACAGCCTCACATCTCAAGGGGAAGGGTTGCACTAACCAACAGTTCAAAAATCCTCGAGGCATACGAGAGGTTTCCCGCGGGGAACTCTGCATCGATCCCCGAAGGCTGCTTTCATTTTGCTTATTTTATACTTGATTTATTTATTCTATTCCTTCTCGTTGAGGCGCCATTCCAAAACATGCACCTAGCCGCGTCGTTGGGTTCCGCCCTCAAGGGTTTCGCTGGATCTGGTTCAAGCACTGCCTGATCTTGATTTCCGTCAGACGGATCAAGGAGCCTAGACCCCTTGCCTGCGCACCCACCGATAGTCCGCGCCCCCAAGGCGCGTACCGCAAGTTCCCGTCTGACTGTTCATTCAAGTCTCTTTGGCGAGTGTTCAATTTGGGGATGTCCATCATATGGCGCCACGACGACTCGTAATGGGGTCCACGGGAAGCACTGGAAGCTCGGAGGAATCTGGGGGGCTTGTTAACCCTGCCGCTCTTCCCTTGCCTGCTTCCCTCTTTGGGATCGTTCGGCTGCACACAAGCACAGCAGGACTTCAGACCATCTCGCTCCACGAAGCTTGCCATTGGCAGATTGGTGCAGGGGTATAGAGGGTAGATCTGGGAAAACGATCGGTAGATCACTAAGGGGTTCCCTTCGTTCTTTTTGCAAGCCATTTTTTGTTTATGCATAAGCCGGAACCTGATAGGCCGCCACCAAATCCCCCCTTCTTAACTGGGCATTCCAACCTTGCCGAATATTCGGACCGTCCGCAGACTCCAAAATGGGATGATTACATGACCAAATATCGCCTGACTTCGGCAATCCTGTCGCTATCGTGAATTCCATCGCGCGTGATAGGGAAAGGTTTTGGCGGCGATTGCCGAAGGGTGGAAAGCTACTATTTTGACGGGAACCAAAGCTCCGAACCCTCAGGGACTTTACAGCTATGCAGGTTCTGATCAACATAATTGACACTCTTTTGGTTGGTGGGTCCTAAGAAAGCGTGTCAACGTTTTCCGATCACGACCTGCTACGAGATTAGCCCCTCGCATATAACCCATTTGGTGTAATTCCAAAATATGAATCGCAGTTCCCAGGCATTCCTAAGCATATTTGCGGATAAACGTGTGTACTCCTTCTCTAGAATGTGCTACGATATGTCGGCTGGAAAGTGATCAGCTAGGTATCTTAAGTACGCGGATGGGAGCTATAACATCTATGCCCAACCCCCTAGATCATAGGTTCGGTTTTCTGGATCTCGAGAATATGATTGAACGCTCTTAGAAAAGAAACAGACAATAGCTCTCCCTCGTTGCCACTCTATAGGATGGTACGGTCATCGGGCATCATAAGCCCTACGGACGTCTGCCTGTATTCGAGACGTTCACTCACAATATGTTAGGCAAGGTGGTGGCCAAAGTAATGGATATATTCAAGACATATCATTTCACCAATGAGGTTATCGATATTTCGACCACGATCCTTTAATTCCAAGTCGTCCAAGCCGTAATTAGGTCTTGCTTCTTGAGAAGGGTCACTATGTATGGCAATATGTCTTGGAAATGTTTGGGCTTGTGAGATCCATCAACCGGGTTGGTAGCTTATTGACCCATGCTGCTCTGTCATCGTGGCGCTTATGGCAGCGCCTGACGATGTATCCTGCGGCGATTCTCGTTTACTGAGCGTATAGCCCCAAGGAATCACTAGAGCGAGGCTCGGGCCTCAGTATACGCGGCCAGGTTGCTCTCTTAGTTTACAGTAAGCAGGTTTCTTAGAAGTCATGGCCTACCCCAACGATGTCTCTGCTGACACGAGAGCAACTGTATGCGCTAGCCTTATGGAGTGATCGTCATCAGAATGTGAGACAACAGGCCACTAAAGCTTGGTCACTACGAATAGGGCTTCCCCAGGTATACTACAACTAGGAAAGCCATAGATTGTCCTGCAATGCAGGCCATGTGCTCCATACGTTACCCGGAATTGAGCATATCGACCTATGATAATACCTTGCAAAGGGGGAAACTTTACCCGGACAGCCGCAGCCTCATTGTCGAAGGCTTGTATGTCAATATATCAGCGAACAGATGGCAGTACTTTCCCCGAAGCTTAGACCGGTCTCATGTTGGATCTAGGGCGAAATCCGAGCTATAAGCGTTGGAGTTGGCTATTTCCTCATCCAGGATGTAACGTTAAGTTCCCACCCCGTCGACATTTCATGGTAGCATTGGGCGTGCACAGCAGATCTCTTCACTTCCCTGGAGCATGCATATCTTGGAAGTTTGATTCTATTCGCCGGCGAATCTACTAGTTGAATGCCTATATTGGCTTCCCAAGAAGGGATACCGGGAGCCACCTCATACGACCGTGAGGAGCTTGTTCTAAGGATTTTGGCCTCTGGACTTAGCAATATGAGTGCCCAGCTGGGTAGTGTTGCGCTGTCTTACTCGAAACCGGTGTAGAGCTATCGTTTATCTTGAGTGCCCCTAAGCAGGTAAACAGCCATTTGTGATTATTTCCAAGAGACAAGCGGCATACCATTCCACATTCCGGCGTCCTGCTAGGATATCCGGATGGATGGAACGTCGAAGGATATGGATATTCTTGTTTACCCCTGAATTTCATTAACACAGCCTTTGCGCTCCGTAGCCCCACGGATATGGAGAATATCGTGGCGTTTGCCCGTTGTAGCGAAAAAGGAGAGCACCGTTCGGAGTTCGCTGCTCATATATGACATCCGATCGAAACATTTAGATAACTCGAAGCTGAGGGAGGCAGAATATTACGTCGATCAGACTAGACAGGCAGGGCCCAGTTTTACTTTGAAGAGGCCCACCACCACTTGCTGCACATTACAGGCACAAAACCATCTTGGATCTGTAAACTAACGGAAGCTCACCGTATAGATAAGTAGTAATTCACTAGGTCCATAACACATCCATTCGGAGTTTCAGGCTACTGGCAATTCGTCCCAATAGCTAACCCATCGAAACACGCTTCTGCTGCAAACTTCCAGTCTGGTTATACATCCGATCTACCAAAAGCTCTATTCGGCTCATACCACTGTATCGGCCTGATAGTCTGTTATTTGTATTCATGTCGTCGCTGTTGAGCGGCCGTATACTTAGAGAAGGACGAGCTCGGTTAATCCGAACACCCTTGAGCTCTCTCCCGCTACGCTGATTCCCCGTAGCCTACTTCCACGCGTCGACTGTGTCACGAACGAGTATTACAGTAGAACAGTAAAGCAAGCCGCAATATTGACCGTCGATCGGACGCATTGTACAAGAGCTAACAGACATTCTACCCCCGAGGAGCCTGGCACGATAGGCAGAGCTAATTTCGCAGCCTACCTGCTCGGTCTATTTTCTGATATCACGCAGTGGTAACGATTAACTCTAACCACAGACCGTGTTCCTACTATAGTTCCCGTGTGTTTCTCCTTCGCCCCAACGATCATTCCAGAGAACTAGTACCTTTATCCGTGTTAGCATCAAGTTTTGCACTTTTAGTTCCTCTTCGAGTCTACGAGTGAACTGAATCCTCGTTTGCTCGCCGCACAAGAAAGAACCAAAGTCCGTCCAGTATACTCAGTGCTCGGGGGCGTCTCGGCAAACAATCAGCTAGTAGACCAAACGGGGTGCACCAGTTGATATCGCTGGTACTATCCGATTAGAGGCAAACTAACGTCAGCACAACCATTCTAACTGGGACGTTGCCCTGAAGGGGAACTGGCGTTTATCTACGAGCGTGTTACTGGGCCATCCAGGACTCCGTGGGGACATCAACGCATGGCTAGACGATGCTTAATACTGACCCTGACCTTCAATCGGATACTCTGCTAATTGGAAATGTACGACGGATCAAATGAATGCATATTTAATTGCTGGTTTCGTCTGTAATTGAATACTCATGAGTAAAAGTGAAGCTGTAACGTTGGATATCCCAAAAGATAACTAGTCAGAAAGCCGAAAACTGTTGGAATAGGTGTTACAATCTGAGCTATAACAGGGGAAAGGCGTCCCACACCTTCTGCGTATATATGGAGTTGCGTGGTCATTAGACCCTTAAGGCTGATCACTTGGTGTGGACTCTGAAACTTATTCAACTTATAGTTGACAAAAAGAACGGGCCAACTCTGCCACCTTCTGATATAGTACTTAGGTCTACCATCTATTAGTTCCCTAAAAGGCCGGAATCAGCTCGTAAAGGCATATCCGGGCAACGCTACCCAGACCAAAATCACACGGGGTTAAATGAGAAAGGTCAAAATGAACAACCCCGGTCCTCTTACCCCTGGTGTAAGAGTATATGAACAGATAGATCTGATAAATTTCGGCAAAAGTGGGGTCACCAGCAATTCTGGCTCTCTTGATATTTCAACAAGATCATGAAGGGATGTATCGAGTTTGCCTCAAAGGGATAGAAACACGCGGAGGGAGAAAATGAAGTTAGGAAGCAGACAAAGTAAGACGGAAGATAAGACCACAGGTCTTACGAGAGAAGGAAATAGAGACAAGCCGTCGAGACGGGCAAACGGACAGACGTATAACGGAAGGGAGCAGCGGGGCTTGGAGTAGAAGCCAAGGAACCGGATAGACAGGATATGGAGAGGGAAGGGGCGTTTTAGTTAAGGGATTCGCTGAAAAGAGGCAGAAGGCTTACACGTAAAAGATATGTGTATGAAATGAAAGGCGGGCTTTTGAGGATGCACTGGGGTAGGATAGAGACGAGCATAAGCAAGAGATGTTCCCACAGGAACCGCACAAGGGAAACTGCACATATAGCCAAAGCGGAAATGTAAGAAGCAAATGCTACAGCGCATCTACCGTGCTACGAAGCCATGGTCGATATCATTTGTTTTGCCTGCCATCACAACACCAAGGTGGGTCTATTATTGTAGTGGCATCGTCCTTGTTCTGAGAAACGCGGGCGCTCTCCGTGTTTCCTAATGCAACACATAGATAACACATATACATGCTGATGAACACGACTTCCGCGCTCCCCTCGAGAGCAAAACTGAGACCGACGATCCCCCTTGACCCCTTACCCAACGCCATGCGATGCAATACTTTTTATCAGTTAAATGCTGTCCTTTCTCTGCCGTAGCAGGGGGGAATAGAAAGGGCACGCGGCAGAAAGAGCCACCTTCCTGGCCGACTTCTCGTCTCGGCTTCTCTCGCCTATCCGGTCTGGACATATGGTTGCTGACCATCCAGAGTCGTTCCTCTCCTCCGCTAAACCGACAAAAGCAGGTCGAATAATAAATCCAGCAACCCGCTACACTATGCCACCATTCCCGTAGAGTCCCCGCCACCTCTCCTCCACCTCACCGACCCTGGCCGTGACGTCCTCGATCTCCCTGTCCAACTCCTCGACGTTGCGCGTGAGGGCGCTCACCTCCTCGAACCTCCTGGCGCCGTGCGCGTTGGCGATCATGCCCCGCACGAGGTACCTCTGCTCCTCGAGCACGACCAGCCTCTCGCGCAGCTCCTTCTCCTCCGTCTCCAGCAAGGACACCGCCGTGCTCGCCTCGCTGGCCGCGTCCGTCGCCTGGCTGGCCGTCTCGGCGTCTCTCAGAGGACTGGCGGCGGAGGCGGCGTGATGGCCGTTGGGCAAGAGGAGGCGGCCGCCCTTGGAACTACCCCCGCCGCTGCTATTGTGTCTCAGCGTGCGCGGTAGGTTCTTCAGGGGTAGCATGTGCATGTGCAGGAAGGCCGAGGCGGCCGCGTATATGGCCTTCTGGAGCTGCTTCTGCGTCGGACTGTCCGTCTTCAGATCGCGGATCCGGCGGGCCGCCGTGTCGTATTTGGTGAAACTATCTGTCAGCCTCTTCCTGATCTTGGCGGCCTCCTGGATCTGGGCTCGCGAGGGAGAGCTATTCTCGTCCTGCAGCGGTACCAGAGCCTTCTGGAAGTTGGGCAAGAGAAGCCTGATCCCGCGCTCAAACTGACGGAGCGTCTCGTAAGCCCGCTGGTCCGGCGGCTTGTAGCTGACAGAGTTGATGAAGTCGCGCTTAGCAAAGATGGTCGCCCGGCAGTCTCGGCAGAGTCGGATATCGAGACTGACGGAATACCCGGCTGCCGGCTTCTCCGTCGTGGGAGGGGCACCCGGATTTGCGACGCTCAGTCCTACTTCAGACGAGCATGCCGTCTGAGGGTCACCGCACACTACTCGCCCGCATATCCGACAGTGGTGTCTCCTGAACGTCCACGATCCGAACTCCTGCTGGCAGAAGGGACATCTGCTGACTTTCGAATCTTCTTCCCACGTCACAACCAGCTGTTCGACGGCCTTCCTCTGATTCCTCTGCGTGGATAGCACGGGTGATAATAAGCTACCGCCGCCTCCACCTCCACCGCTCGCCGCCATTATATCCTCGGGTGGGTTGACCAGAAGCTGCGTCAGTCTGGTGAGCCTCTTTTCCAGCCGCGATATTTCTAGCGCCTGTCTCTCGACCTTCTTCTGACGTATGGAAGCGAAATCTTTCGTATGATCTCTCAGGAGCCCATTGTGATCGTTATATCCTTCTCTTGACTTGTAGCATGTCTCGCAGACTCTGTACCAGTATCCCCTCACGGGCTCGTGGGCTGCCGACCGCGACAACTTCATCTGGTACATGGTATGTTCCTCGCAGAAAAGGCGCCCGCATTTCCTGCAATTGACGCTCCCATTCACGGCGCCCAACCTCTTCCCGCAAGCCGGATCCGTACATAGGTCATTAATGCCCGACCGCTGCCAATGCGACCGGGTGATGACGTCGTCGGGGTCGAAGGCAAACTCGGGAAGGGGGGACGCCCGAGCGGCCGGGCCGGACATGGGAGGCGGAGGTGGTACGGACTCGTTGGATTCGAAAACATCAAGACCGCGCAGCTTCTGGTTGATGAGGGACAGGGGCTGGAACTTCTTGGCCTTGAGGACCTGCTTGTCGAACCATGTCTTGACCTCGTCCTGCTCGACCTCGGCTAATTCCTGGTGGTTATCGTCGATGTGGCGGTTTAGTTGTAACAGGGTCAACATCTCCTCGTCGCATATGGGACACACGAGCCTAGGCCCCGCGGGCCCGCCATTGCTCGGCCCTCCTCCTCTGGTTCCTAGATTGACGGCGGATGTTAGGTCTTGAGGGAAGCCGGGCAGGGGACTGGGTGTTCCGGCGGATATGGAGGCGTCGGGCGATCCGATAGAAAGCGTGCTGTCGGATGGACTGGCTGAGCGGCGGTGATGGTGATGTATGGCGGGAGGCGCCGGGGGAGCGAGACCCTTCCCAGTACCTAGGATCCGGCCGCCGCCTATTTTACGACCAGACATGATGGTAGATTCGGATGGTATTCCTCGCTGCTATGGTTCGCCCAGATGATGATGTATTATAATTGGCAGCGACAGAGCCATGACGTGGCACCCCCCCTCGTATCGTGTCGCCACGCCGTCGCTCATGTGAGTTCTAGACGCTGCGAACAATCGAAATATGATACGTAGGTCTCGTGTTCGGTAAACACAACACTTATAAGGCCATCCAGGCGTAGTGTCTTGTGCAGTCACATATACTGCTTATAACATCACAAAGTCGAGACCGTACAAGGAGGCTGGGGGGTAATTGGGGTCATTGGCTATCGTAATCTCCACATACACCTGGTCGCAACGCAAGGTCCCCAGTGTAGATTTGATAGGAGTCGGGTAAACTTCGTACAAGAGAAGTAGAGGGATAGAAGAAGGGAGATTGGCTGGTGTTGGCAACTTGCGATATGTACGAAGGAGAATCGAAGCGAATGGGGAGTTAAGAGAGATGCAAGGCTGTATCGTGTTGTGTTGTGCTGTGTTGTGCTGTGCCGCGCTGTGCTGTATCGTGCCTAGTCTAGCAGTCTAAGTATTCCTCGTTGCATCCTCCTGCATACAACGACGTAAACTCAATTATCGGATGAAATATTGTTCAGAGTACTCGTAAGTATTGGAGACATTGATGGATGTCCCGCGTGATTGCCAAGGGAAGTTACTGGCGTTAGCTCTCGACCCTTCGGTCGCCCTATTTTCCGGGACCCATTCCGTATACTCCTAACTACCGATTAGTTACCTGGCGACACAATTGCCCCTTCTCTGTACTTATATCGATGTATCGTAGCCAACCAACTCGACCCGACGCACCCGAGCCCGCCCAACAGCCTGGACCTGTTCTTATCAGCAACATCCACCCCCCACTACGAACCCAAATTTAGGGACCTTATCAGTACCGCCTCCCTACCTCCTCTTGGACTGCTGCTGCTGCTCACGTAGGTACATACAGTAGCATCCAATCCCCGTCGAACAGTTTTCACGACTGGACATATGCAATTAACTAAAGCCAACTATTTGCGCACTTCTCACTTATACACGTAGATGTTGTTGTCAAACACGTAGGGTCTGGAGTGTCGTCATCGCCTCTCCGAGGATACACGCCGTAGAAAATGATATAACGGGAGCCTTTCCCCTGCACTCGGCCTAATTACACATAGACTTCTACTTGTATTTGTATATCTATGAACTAACGACCTTCCCCTCTACACCTTCGGCTGGCTGAACGAGTACTACACGTAAAAGACGAGCGAGGTTGGCAGACATCATGCCCAACTACAAGAAAGAGTCCGACTTCCCCAAAGTCCAGGGGGGCGGGAGCTTGATCATAGCTTGGCAGGTCAAGAATAAGCATGCCCTAGTCGTCGGCGGCGGCGAGGTGAGCATAGCACCACTTCTTTAGACATCGCTTTCTCTTCATATCTTTCAAGTCTTACCAGATTGTACAGGTAGCAGCCGGCCGCGTCCTCCACCTCCTCAACGCCGATGCCGACGTGACCGTGGTATGCCCCTCGTCCGGCCTCAACCCCGAGATCCGGCACCGCGTCGCCCAGAAGCAGGTGACGCACGTCGACCGCGTGTTCCAGCCCTCGGACCTGGATGCCGTGCCCAACGACGCCGCCGCGGCGCCCACACCCCCCGTGATGGTGCTCGTGGCCATCGACGACCCGGCCGCCTCGACCCAGATCTGGAAGCTCTGCAAGGAGCGCCGCATCCCCGCCAACATCGCCGACGTGCCCTCCGAGTGCGACTTCTACTTCGGCAGCGTGCACCGGGACGGCGCCCTGCAGATCATGGTGTCGACGAACGGCAAGGGGCCGCGCCTCGCGGCCAGCATCCGGAAGTGGATCGCCAACGCCCTGCCCCGGGGCGGCGTCGTCGGGAACGCCATCGAGCGGATCGGCGTACTGCGGCAGAAGCTGCGGGACGCGGCTCCGGCGCCCGAAGAGGGCCCAAGAAGGATGCGGTGGATGACCAAGGTCAGCGACGCCTATTCCTGGGACCAGATGGCCGGGCTCACCGACGAGGATCTGGACAACCTGTTGAAGTTCTACGAAGCGAACGAAGTTCCCGCGTTGTATCTGCTAAAGGCCATGCGCGGTGGCAGGGCGCCCGAGGACGTCGATCTGTTCGATGGTTCCTTCGGCTTTAGTGTCGGGGTGTGAGCTGATTCCGGGACACTATGCTCCGGAGAGTAAAATAATCCTCCCTTGACGGTCTCAATGGCAGTCGCGGGATGGAATCAATGTGGTTGCCTTACAGCGTGCCGAACCGACATAGCCTTCGACTACTCGCCGGGACATCAAAATGATCTCTCCGATGAGAAATGAGCACGTTATCTACCTATCAGCTACAATGAAGCACCTTTAACCGATGCGGGGTAAGAGAAGATGGGAACACAGACGGGTCTGCGAGGATCATAAAATGATAAAAATGCTCAAAGGGCAGGGTAGCCGAACAGTCCCAAGTCGGCTGCGATGAACCGAAGATGGATTGCACCCATACATTCAAGGCGATGACTTGGGATTAGAGTAGGGTATCGAAGGGTTACAACGATATCTGCGGGAAGCAGACCAACTAGCAATATCAAAGGATGCGAAAAGACGCCGGGCCATTAAAAAACGCTCCAGGGCGGAATAAATCATGATTAACACGCCTCGATGACCACCTTTGAAGTATAACAGCATCTTACGACTTTGCAGGCTTGTCTCGGCCACGGTTTTGTAGACGAGTTGGGAATTGTACGGAGCTGCGAGTAAATCCATCAGTACTGCGGCCATCCCCGACGCTGTCAATCCTCGACAAGTTAAAGCTGACTCGGTGTGAAGTAAGTATCTGAGTATAGACGCTCACCCTCATACACAAAACCTGTAACTATATAGAACCTGCATTATTTGGCAGAATCGGCCTATAAAAGAAGTAGAACCCACCACACCGGCAAGACCCGGACGCCGCTCCCGGGGCTCCGGTTGGCCGGCTGTGCATGGAGATTAGTGGGACTCCCGCTATTAGTGGGTCGCTTTCGGCGTCATCGCTGTAGTGTGACAGTATGTTAGATACATTGAAGATCTGCCCAAATATTTCGTACGAGAGCTACACAGCTGCTCTACGAACAAATGTTGATAACACTTTTGTGACGGCACCACTGATGTACCACGCGTCATACACGCCAAGGAGTTAGATTCAGTCGAGCAAATAGCCGCTTCTCAGCGATTGATCTTGGCACGACGCGTCAATCCCCTCCACCATTTAGCTACCACGTATAATAAACACGAGCTCTAGACCGAAAGACTGCCCGTACGGTCAAGCATTCATAATTTTCGAGCTCAGCTCCCAGATGCCGGTCAATTATAGCTTTATATTCGACTCTGGGCTTCACGAGAGCCTATAATGCATCCCAAGAGACGGAAGCGCCGCTCACCCCCACGGCCCGACTCACCAGCAGCACCGCAACCACAGCGACCCGCCTCCCCTCCGTCATTGGATGACGGTGAATCCATCCACGAAGAAGAAGACAGAAGCGCGACGGCCGACAAGCAGACGCCGGAATTCTTCAACACAACATTCTCGACGTATCGCGTCTCGCCCCTGCACATCGGCTCCCAGGCCCTGACGGCATCTCGTCTACAGACGCTATCGAGACGACTGCGCGATGTCTTGGTCGGCGATGTAGTGCGCGGCGTGCAGGTGAACCCGGGTTTGGAGAGCGACGCGACGCTGGGACGGGCCGGCGCGCTGGAGCATGTCGAGTGGCGATGGGTTAGGCTTACTCGGCTTCTCGGGACTGGAACTACGGCCCGAGAGGCCAGGGAGACGAGTGTGGAGCCAGAGACGGGTGCGGAACCCGAGGAAGAAGAACGATCCCGCCGGCGCGGTAGAACTAGGAGCGGAGCCAACGCCAGAACGGGGGCGAGACCAAGAGCGCATGCGGAAGAGGCAGCGGGAGAGGCGACACAGAAGGCGCTATGTCTCGTGCTCGCGTACGAGAAGGCGACATTCAGCGCCATATTACTACCCGACATAACGAACCCAACACAAAGTGCCCAGGAGGCGGAGATCTCGAGCTTACCGTGGACGTCATCGAAAACGACTACGACAGCAGGCACAAAAAAGGCCGACGGTGGAGCGGCTTTCCTCCACCTTCCTCTACTTCTCCTCCGGCTCCCCACGCCCCTGAGATCGGTCCTAGTAGACTTCCTCTCCAGTACCTTCGATTGCCGCGTGAGTCCCTTGCGGCTCGGCACGCAGACCCTCGTGCGGTGCTGGGAGGACTGGCTTGCCCGGAACGATCGGGGCGGTGCCCTCCATCAACAGCAGCAGAAAGACGTCACACTGATGCTTGGATTCCACCTCGAGTCGGCCCGCGTCAAAGACGATACCCGAGAGGAAGAGGGGGGAAAGGGGGCCAAAGAGACAGTGCCACAGCTGGGACTAAAAGCTCTGGAGGTGGTTATCCCCGCTGAGGAGATAGTAAGGTTTCTACATGCCGGAGAGAAGATAAAAAGCCGAGCAGGGCACAGCGACGAGGGAAGCTCCGCCGACGCCGGACAGGGGCAAAAGCAGACGATGACGGGGCACAAGACCAGCACCACCACCACCAACAATAACAACAACAACAAGAGGAGATCCGACGACGCATTCCCCCTCGGCGACAGTGTGGAGAGCCACAGACGCCTTCGCCGCAAACTGGCAGGCGGACGTGACGGCGAGGGCTGGGCATGGCGGAACCCTCCCGAGTCTTGGTCTAATCCCGATTCACCCGCCGTTGACGAGATGGGAGCCGGTGGATGGCAGCAGCGGCAAGAACGGCGACAGCCCTTCACGGAAGCCCTGGCGTCCTACCTGTCCGCCCACATCGCCCTCGACCTCTTCCACGCGGCCGTCCGCGTCCAGCGGATCTCGTGCGCCGGATTCGTCGTGGCGGAGAGCGGTCGGGTCCGTATCTCTGGGCCCCGCTCTCGTAATGCTGCTGCCGCTACTGCTCCCGATGCCGACGATGTCGACGCCGATGCGAGTGCGGACGGTGACGGCCCTGTGTGGAGTATGGTGAGGGAGCTTGTGCGCAAGGCGAAGGGTAGGGAGTGGAGCGGGGCTGCGGTTGAGTTGGCGAAGTTAGTTGCTGGCTCTGATGACCCTTCGCAAAGAGACGAATGGTTCGTCCGTCTAGATTAGGTGAAAGGGGAAGGGACGAGAGATGACCCTAGCCCCGCTGTTTCGGCGTGGGGCACATATTGCATGTAGCATGTGGTAATCTGGACAGAAGGATCATAGGCATATGCAGGCTCAGGCCGAGTTGAGTTATGATAATTAGCATCTAGATACCCTCTCACCCCCCCCTTTTTCCCCCTTGATAAAATTCGGACTGCTTTCTCATGGCGGTGATGGCACAATACAAGGCCGCAGAAGGTCAGCTGTCTACTTGTCTCTTTACGTGCTTAAGCCATGTTTAGTATTGCCGCATAACGAGGTGTCATGAGAGGAATAGCCGTAAGAGACATTTAACAATCAAGCCGCATGGCTGGTGGAGGATGATTAGTCGAGCAATGCTGAGAGCAAACGTCCATTGACTCACCAGCGTGCATACGGGACAAAGACATACGGGTTTGCACGTTGGCACCCCCGTCTCACTCAACAGGATCCGGCCACAACTGCCTGCAGGAAAGCGTTCGTCAAAGAAATGTAAACGCCCTGTCTGTGTTTTCCATCGTGAAGCACCTCTATAAACTACATCCCCATGTCATGATGTATAGACAAGCATTTCCAGCGGATCATTCATGACTTTTAACAGGGTAGTGTATCCGACACCTAACAAGAAGGGTGGTATAGTGCTGCCACGCAGATGAAGCTGCCAAACAATGATACGCTCCGTCCATCCATCCATGCGTGCGTACGTACCAGCCAAGGGTTCGCTATCAAAGTCAAGAGGCCGCCCAGCCAAACAACAACAACAAAAATCCGTACAAATGCCACGAGGTATGCAATACATGCCCTTGCCAGCCAGCCCGCCTGCCCGCTTTGCCACATGTCAACAACAAAACGACGGCATTCATCCGGACCATCCAACCCGGGTTAGGGGAGATGATGATACACAACAAAACTCCAACTCCCTACTACTCCCCAGGAACTCCTAGGAACACCTAGACTCTCGCAGCCGTCTGGAACTCAAGAAGGATCAAAAACCACAATACCACCAGCCGGCCGACTCACCAACCACGCGATGCCTCGGATTTCAACCAACGCGTCAGACGCCGTCTTCGACACCCCCCA
Organism: Monosporascus sp. GIB2; assembly: GCA_004155935.1. Taxonomy (NCBI): domain Eukaryota; kingdom Fungi; phylum Ascomycota; class Sordariomycetes; order Xylariales; genus Monosporascus; species Monosporascus sp. GIB2. The sequence goes on from QJNV01000237.1 coordinate 61,338, forward strand.
AAAACCTCCTCACCCTTCCCAGCTCTAGCTCGCCCTTCTCGCTCTCCACGGCGCGCAGCAGGTTATCGACCACTTGCTCGACTTCGGCTCCGGGTACGCCCGTGCACAGCGCCACCACCCGCCGGTACTTGACCTCAGTGTCCCTGCTGCGGCCCCGGAGCGCCGCCACGTTCTTACGCGTCGCGTCCGCGCGGGACCTGAGGGCGGCAATGCGCGCTCGTATGATAGTCGATGGTGGCAATTCGGTGCAGGTCGCTGCCGTGGGGGCGTTGGAGTCTTCGCTGCTGCCGTTAATATTGCTATTCGAGGTGGGACTGGAGTTGACCGTCTTCTCGAGGACCGAGGAGAGCTCCGTCTCCCAGCCCCCGCCGGAAGCACCATCTAAGCCCCCGTGGGCCTGTTCCAAGCGCAGCAGGCGCTTGTGTTCTTCATCGCGTGCTCGGGCAAGGTTGACGATCTTCTGCCGGGTCAGTAGCTGTGTCTTGGCAGCCGCCTGCAGGGCTTCCAACGACCGCCGCGCTTCGCCCAATTGCGTCGAAGTCGTCCTCAACGACGCATGTAAGGAGTCCAGGTCCAGCTGCTTCTTTTTGAGCTCCGACTGGAAACTGGCCGACGTCTCGTCTAGGAGGTGCGTGATCGCTGCAAGATTGTTAGCAGCTCGCAATATGTGATAATGTCGAACCAGGGGCATTATAGCCTGGGCAAAGGGGAAGCGCAGGGTAAACTTACAGGTGATGATCTCGTCACTGCTTTCTCTCGTCTTCTGACTATTGCCGACGACACCGATCCTGTCGGCCGCGACCATATCGCCGTTCATGCCCATTCCGTCCTCTCCGTTTATGTCGCCGCCGACCCCGAAATCCACCGGCCGCAAGCCGGCCTTGTTGGCAATGCTGGGGTCGGCTCCTACCTCCAGCAGCTGGGAAATGATGCTGCGGTTGCCGATGCGGGCGGCGATGTTGAGCGCCGTGTCGCCCGACTTGTCCTGGGCGTTGACGATCTCGCTCATGAAGCGTCCGATGCCCATCCTCGGCGCGCCCGCCGCCCCGTTCGCGCCCTGGCTGCCCGGCCCGCCGCCGCTGCCCTGGCGCACGACCCATTCCAGCAGGCTCTCGAGGTAATACCTGCTGGAGTGGCTACGGCCCTTGACGGCGCTGGTGACGGCGATGTGGTGCAGCACCGTACGGCCCCGGTTGTCCCGGATGTCGATTGTGTTACCCAGGACGTCCAGAAGCTCGGGGAACGAGACCTGATCCGAGTTGTTGGTGACGGCTGACGCCCTCATAAGAGCCGTCTCGCCCGACGCGTTAACTCGATAGGGGCTCGAACCCGCCGATATCAGAGCCCTCAACAATGGTATGCGCGCTAGCGTCGCCGCCCAGTGTAGGGCAGTATGGCTGCTAGCGTCGATGGGTGAATCAAGGTCTAGAGGACTTAGATTCGACAAGGCGTCGTATTGCGCCTGCTCGTTGACCTCGGCATTTGAGGGTAGGAAAAGACCCATTAACAAATTTCGCTTATGCTCGGCCTCGGGCGAGACCTCGAACGGCAGTGGTTGCAGGGGCGCGGCGTCGTTCTCGTGGATGTTGATACCGGCCTGTGAGTAGATGAAGGACTCATTGGGTTCTGTGGGAGAGCCGGGAAAGTTGTTGGCGTATATCTCCACGGACTGCGAGGCGTAACCGAAACTATCCGCCGGGGTGACCACTCTCTGGCGTTTTCTCGGGGGATCGTCGCCGTTGAAGATCTGGGTGTTCTGCGTGGAATAAGCCGAGTCTACGTTCTGCCCATAATCCGAGACGAAACTCTGCTGGGAGTTGCCGGGGAAGTCGTCGGCATTCTGCATAGAGGACTGGCGGCTGAAGCTGGGCGGCCGGGAAGGGCTGTTTCGACCTCTGGGACCGGGGGATTCGAAGCGAGCTCTGCTAGCCTTGCTAATAGCAGCGACCGCATTAGACGCCGTGCTCGAGATATTCTTGAAGAAGGTACCCGACACCCCGTTGGTGCGCGCTTCGTTGTTGGCATTATACATCCTCTTCCTCTGGGCGGCCAACGCCTGCTCCTTGGTGGGTGTATTGAAGTCGCCTCTGCCCGCGATACCCCCGTCCTGACCCATATCGTAGGTTAACAAGGGACGCAGGAGCTCTTCGACGCCGTATTGTCGGCAGACCTCGACACCCCGCTCGAATTTGATCCATGTCCCCTGATACTTCCCGTAACCGCCCTGGACCTTCTCGTGCTCGCCCGTCTGGATCTCCTTTTCGAGAATCTTCGTGCGCTTCCCCTTATCGATATTGGCGACCTTGAGGATCTGTGTTGCGTTCAAGCAGCTATCGTGTCGGCGGCGCATGACTGCGATGCCGTTGACCTCCATCTCATACACATCGACACCCGAATATACGGCCTAGATAGTCTCGGTTAGCGCACCAGTTCGAAATTTACCAGGGAGACCTCAAAGCCTCATAGACCGGGTCTGGGCTGGACGTACGGAGTAGATCTGGGGTGCCTCATGGTTATTGTTATGACCGCCACTGTGACTATTTGCCATCCTCATGTTAGAGTCGGAAAACTGGCGAAAGTGTTGTGAGGACGGCTGGCTCATGGAGAAAGATTGTTGCGAAGATGGTTGGGACTGCGACATGTTGGTTTATCTTGCGGCCGCAGAACCGCCGGCGGCGTCCGGGTTGATGCTGGTACTGCTGGATGCGCAATGCCGAAATGTCGGTCGCTGAGACGGTGAGCTGGTCACGGACAAGGAGAAAGAGGATACCGAGGCGGCTGGATTCTCGGGAAGCTGGTGATTATCGCGACGTAGGGGGTGATCATGAGTTGTGACGGTTGCCAAGGCCATCAGCTGCCTCGTCTTCTTTTCCCACTTTCTTATTATATTCTAGGCCGAAGTCTTCATCAACCAGATAGATGTACTGGCGAGATAGGCCTGGGGGGCCAGATAAAGACCAAAGTTGAGGTTCAGGATTTTGCGGTAGATCCCTAAGCCCGTCGAACAAGGTGAGGCTGGGTGGGCTTGTTCCTGGAGCGAGGTACCGGCGTTGTGCGCTAAAAGATTGGATCGGTGGCCGGGAGCTGCCTCGATGGTATACCTACTTTGAGTTGAATGACGGGCAAGATGACGATGCTATTTATTATTCGTGTGCGCCGATGAAGACAGTGCCCGTTATTGTTATAGTCGACCTCCGAATGAATGCAACACGAACACAGGCGAAAACAATGCCCCTGTACGGCGATTTGGACTATGTGAGTAGGCGGCGTGGGTGTGGGTGTAGGAGTAGGAGTAGTATGCGTATGCGTATACGAATTCTCTTAAGACTCAAGTGCACTCTCTTAGGCGAAGCAGGTAATAATCTCACGTCACCTCATCACAACTCATAAAACCAATTGCGAAGACACCCGGTAAGATGTGCACTTCAACCCGGGATTGATTACCATGTACGAGATAAGTATGTACTGTGGTAAGGGCAATGTTGGTCAAAGCAAGGTTCCCGATATCCAGGTGTCCGAAAGAGGAAATCAATTAAAGATGCGCCGTCTGAGTGACCGTGACCAGGAACTTGCTTAGAAATTTTGGTGGGATGAGATGTGCTGGACGTGTCAGTTTCGCGTGAGGTCGTGTCCAAGTCGCGACTGGAACGAGGGAGGAGGAAAATTGAGGGAGCAAAGGACGGTTTTGGTGTACCCCTAGTATGGTTGCAAGGCTGTTGTACATAGAGTGTGTGCGGGCCTCTAACTTCCCATACAACCCTCCCACTAAAGTGAATAAATATGCGGCAGGAGCGCGAGAAGTGGACGCGGTCAACGAGCATTACGCGAAATTATGGAGCACCATCCTGCCACTGCACTGCACTGCACGGGAAGGACACCGTGGGGTTGACCCTCTGGCCCTAAGCTAAACAACTCAACGCAGATCTTCAAGTACCTGTTACTACATATCAATTAGCTAGACTAACCGTAGGGCGGGGTTTGGGAGAGCTCCTCTGCACATCATCCAGCGTCAACCTAATAAGTATGCAAATGCATCAGTACCTTGGCACATTGGCATGCTGCTTGCATTACTATGTCGGTTGGTAATTGCATATACTTTTACGGCATTGCCAGGGTACAGACCTACATACATACCTAGGTATCTTGACACCGCACGCTCGGCATATCATAAGTGCATATCTTATCTCGATAAGGCCTTAACTGGTACCGGTATCAGACAGTCGATGGCTCATTATATCGTAGAATCAATTATACGGGCTTTTCATCTACATATACTTAGACACCTCAGTACCGTATCTCAGTTTCGTATACGAAGTAGGAATCTCCCTTTGGCTGAGGATCGTTGTTTGTCTCGTCTGCTCTCCCGATACGATATACGTAGGATGGAATAGTAGACCGAAGATGCCTCTGCAGATACCACATCCAAACACTCCCCTCCGTCTATATCGGCATCTACTCAGAGAGGCATCATACCTACCTCCGCTCTGCCGATCCTGGATAGCCTCGCGCATCCAGACTCGATACCGCGATTGCCAACACACGAAAGACCCGAAATCTTACGTCAAAGAAGCCCATCACTATCTGCGCTATCTACGCTCCGCCAACGCCGGCGACGTCGACCGATTGTTGCACCTATGTTACCTCGCAACCGGCAGGGTCGGGAAGCGGCGTCGTCAACTGGCCACTTTATTCTTGAGCAAACGGCCACCCGAAAATACCGCTAGCCTGGAGAGCGACGTACCCTCCAACGATCATCCGTCGAAGGGATCATCGAAAACGCCGGCACCGACCCTGGACAAAAAGAATAGTCCAGAGGCCGCCGAGGAAGGCCGCGGACCTGACTGGCTTGACAACTGGGCCGTCGACAAGCTACACGCCGTCGCCGCCTCGCAAGTCGAGCATCAGGGCGGTGACTGGCCTCAGGCCATGCGCCGGTCATACGATCCCAAGCGTGCGCTCCCCACCGAGAACGCCTTCGGTCGGCCGTTCCCCAAGAAGGTAGCGAGGAATAAGCTAAAACGGCACTACGCCTCCGTCCTCAAGCAACTATTACCCCCGCTGCCTCAAGGGGAGTGGGATCGACTCAGGGATCTGGCCAACGGGGCAGAAGGCACTGAGAACGAGATGATGACACCGCCGAGGAGGGCCGTCGCGCGACCGATGTCGGAGGAGCCCCGCGACAAGGATCCGGAGGACTGGGACTGGGTGGAGTACGTCACGAAACCGGTGCGGGCCGTCGAGAGGAAGAACTCACGGAAGATGAAAAGCCTGACGGGCGAACCGGATCAGGATCCCCGGGGTCAAGGTCGACCGATCGGCGTGCGCCTTATGAGATCGAGGAAGATTCGACGCGGCATATACGGTCGCGTCTTCGAGCTGGCCAATATCATGAACCAGGACCCTCGCTCGGGAAAGTGGACTGTCACTTGGGGAAGCAGCGAGCGGAAGTTATCGAAACCCACGGCCAGGGACCTCGGAATCTTTCAGGGTGTCGACAGCGGTGGGAAACTCGTGGCACCAGCTTGATCGGGTCTAGGAGCGCGTGCTTTCTATACCATTCAGTTGTAATATACACCATCCGCGGTAGCCAAACTCGCTATGCAAGGCGGAGAAAATTACACCCTTCACTACCGAGCGACTAGCGACCATACCTAGTCCAGCAGCCCGGCCAGCTTCGTCAACCCCTCCCTCTCGACCCTCATGCCCACCCACTCTTCCATCTTCTTCGCACCGATGGCCTCGTAGAACTTGATGCTTGGCTCATTCCACTTGAGCACGCTCCACTCGAGCCGCCCGCCGCCACCGGCCTCCACCTCGCGCGCCAGCTCGACCAGCAGCCGCTTGCCGTAGCCCTTCTTGCGCTCGCTCGGCCGCACGAACAAGTCCTCGAGGTAGATGCCGTGCCGTGCCCGCCACGTGCTGTAGTTGTAGAAGTACAGCGCCATGCCCGCCGGCTCGCCCTGCTCGTTGAGGAGCAGCAGGCACCGCGCCGGCCGCGTCGGCGAGGTCGGCTCCGTGTCGGGCGACGTGGCCGTCGAGGTCACGCCCGAGGGGGCGAACGCTATAGTGGCGGATAGGGTCTCCGGTGTAGCTTCTACGGCGTCCAGCTCGTGTTCGTAATCAGCCAGTTCGCGGATCAGCTCGAGGATGGTCGGGACGTCTGTCGGGGTTGCCTGTTAACATGCGTTCGACATAACGAAAAGGCGGAAGGCCAGTATTGTCCGTAGTTAGCTAACTTACCCTCTCGCCGGGCGTGCCGGACTGTGCAAGGCGCTAGTGGCATTGTTGGAACGAGTAACTGTCTAGCTGCGCCCTGTGGTATAGTGTTAACATGGTAAATGGCGGAGTCCCATGTACTAGGTAGTTGCCCACGTACTTATTATATACGATCCTCCTACGGGGGGCTTATTCGATGTCATTGGAGCCGATGTATAGCCAGCTTGTACAATAGGGCGAGCCCTTTCCGGTTGCCCAAATTGAGCCGAGCTCCGCAGGGTCCTGCTGTGGGGTAGCTACCTATGCCCATGCCGGTCCAATCATCGCCGATGCGCATAGGTATATCGTACTGTGGTAGCTTCTCCGACTGCTCTCTAGTTCGTTCACATGAAAACACCTTCATGGATGGTGGCAGGCGCTCTAAACGTACGATAGATACGGACAATATCGTGGGCTCTACTCACGTAAACCTTGAATATCTCCTTATTCGGAGGGACATTTGGAGAATTAGAAGGGGCTAGGAACAAAAGTAATGAAGCGAACAGCAAAACCCCCTTGACTCGCTCACTATTTAGACTCAACCCACTCCCAAAATTTAAGCGAGGTTACCGAGCTCCATACGCCCATATGTACAATACGACCATACGCTCACTAGGTATCAGCTAGAATTAACTCAAACGGATTGGACGGACACAGAGAGACAGCGCTTGCTTGCGCTTGCCGGCAAGTTGGAAAAGATGCAAAAAAGCAAACTTGCAGAATTGCGGAGGAGTAAGGTCGATCCCGGGATCGAACCGGGGCTTCGGGAATTCTCTCTAAGAATGAACTTAGAGTGTGGGTGCACGTTTCCGAATGTGCTGGCACACTTCAGAATCCCACGTCCTGACCACTAGACTAATCAACCGGTGGTAACCCTTTTCCGTATTACATTACAGTATAGCGAAAATGTGTGGGATAGGGGCCCTAGGGCAATTGTGTTCGGGTAGCCTTTCGGAGGTTGAGTCACGTGGCTGCCAAAAAGCTAGAAGATACTGCATGTGGGACGGGACCGCAGTATGATCGCAACGCCCAGGGCTCTGCGCGTGTCAACTACTGCCATATCGATGAATGAACGGAACAGTCTTGCTCTATGGCACACGTAGGATGGAACTCGTGGCGTATGCTAACCAGGTTATATCTGCTATCTGTTAAGTATACGAGAAAAGCAGCTGGATTGTCCACGACAGGGGCAGTACCGAAGTAAAAAATTGTTTCGGGATATTTCTGCAGAAATACGGCCCTGTCGCCATAGCTTGGGATCTGGGAAAAGGAGAGCCGCTGGCCTTAGCGCTACCCGTATTCTCATGTGGCAAGTGACATGATGTGGGACTCCTCGTTCACTCGTTCATTTTCGTAGTTATATAACTGCTAGACGTAGGCATCGTATCATCGATGATCGATGCGCCGGATGCATGGTTCGCAACGGCTTATATCGTCCCGCCCCGAGGCGTCAGAGCACGCAGGCCATGGAGCCGTTCGCGTGCGTCGATCCTCGGCCATCCAAGCATTTACCAACGATGCTATGGCTGTCAGTCCATGTTTGATCTTCCTGAGCGCAGGATTCAAACTCAATCTCAGGGGCTCCAAACTTGCGTCGACTCGCTAGCTTTACGCAAAGATTCCTAGCATGAACAAGGGCGGGACGGGTCCTAGGAACATGCGAATCGGACTCATCAGTCCATCTTAATCTTCACAACCCATCTCTACGCCGCATGCCCACGTGTTGTACGGTTGCACGTGGTAGGCCACGCCTAATATGGAAATCTAAATATCGTACGAACTGAAGCTGAGAGTCCGAATAACAGCCCCCACCACGACTTTCGGGCGGTGCGACGCCATGGAGCGAATAATACGATAGCCAGCTTTCTGCCACCTTCGCGACGTCCCCTATCGTAGGAAGGGCGTTGTCGTGGAGCCCGCTATTGGTGGCTTAGAAGGAGGCGACCACTCAGCAAACACTAGGACGATCGTAGCAATTCCGCCAGTGCGGTGGATGTGAGAGGAGATCATGAATAGACAAAATAAGTGTAACACCGCGAAACGTATCTGACACTATAACCGACATCTGAAAGAGTTTATTCATTATTTTGCCTCGGGTTAAAGTTCTTGCTGCTGAATGTATCAAGCATGCTGTCAAGATTGGGATAAGCCGGACCTTGCCAACTCCAGCACAGGTCAAATACAACAAGAACTCCGAATCTCCTCCTCTTGATCTTCTTCTTATAACAATTTTGTACCCCTGCTGCCCTTCCATCCATCATATATATGAGGTGCCTCTATTCAATACTTCTTTACCGAGGAGAGATTCGGAGTTCTTGTTATATTTGACCTGTGCCCTTCCATCCATCATATATATGAGGTGCCTCTATTCAGTACTTCTCTACCGAGGAAAGTCTGGACAGCTCCTCCGGTACTCGTATCCTCGTCTTGGAGTAACTCTTCTGCATAGATAATGTGGAAACCCTAGCTGGCTTCTTCGCATATATTTGCCGGGCAGAGATGCTTTCCCAATGCTACAGAATCTAGGAAGATTCTGATTAGAGGGATTCGCTTACCATAACTCGCCGGCACATAAGCCAACCATGACTAGGAGGTGGCAAAAGTTTATGGATCTTGTATAGAGAGACCGCGTAGACCGTTTGGACCATCCGAGGTGTCCATGTTTCCTCGAGAAACATTGGATCGCATAGGATAAGAACGAGGGGACGATCTAAACTGGAACAGCTCGGTCTGGACGGTGGTTGAGATCGTCTCATGCTACAACCTAATTAGGTTGTCTAAGCCCCCAACTTTGGAAGTGATATGAATCACCAAGGAGACGCAGCACCGGTGGTATCACGGTAGCCGCAATACATCAAGGAGTAATGACACAACGCTTCAAGCGTGAGGGATAATGCCGGAAGGCGAGTTGATAGGGGTGTCAGAAGCAGATGGTATCACATGGTCCTCTAGCTACTAAAAGAAACAGGAACGCCCTAGAAGCGCTTGGAGGATGTTGGCATTTACTTGCTTGACGCCGCCAATCTCCTCATAGCGGAATTCTCGAGAATCGGGAACTCGCCGACCTTCTGTATGTCCTTCCCCGTAAACCGGTCCGTATGTTTGCCCATGGCTAGTTCCGTCAAGATCCGTCCAAGCTCTTCCGTGGGGCTATATAGCTTAGGTAGCCCCAGCCTAATGGGTGGACCGAGAACCGCACGTCCTATTGCTGTGGAAAAGGGTGGCGTGGGAATGTAAGGTTTGATGGCGTCATGGGTAGCAGGATCTATGACTGCAGGCCGAGTAGACATGGCGTGGAACCAGGGGTTCGTCTTCCGCATCTCGGCCAGCGCCAGTTCGGTTTCGCCTTTCACCCGGGCGAAGATGGGCGAGAACCGGCCCGGTTCCAAAGTCGCGCCGTTGCCAGACACGTAAACAAAACGGAAGGGCTCGTTCTCCGAGGCCAGCGTCTGAAAAGCCTCCGACGCCGCCAATGCGTAGTCCTTCGTGATCTTGATATACTCCCTGCGATCGCGTAAGTCACAGTCAAACCGCCTCTGCCGAGACGACGCGAGATGCTCGCTCACTCTTTGCCGACTTGGGTCTGGCTGATTCCGAGAGCCCACACGCACCCCCTGGCTCCCCGCAACTGCGACAGCACTTCGGAATCGTACTTCTCGAAATCTTTATGGATGATTACGTGAATGCGCGGGTCCTGGACGTCCTCGGCCATCTTGACCGGCCTCCGGCTAAGGATGGAGATCTTGGTGATATCCTTCATCTTGATCATGGCGTCTAAGACGCCGGAGCCTGCAAGGCCCGTCGCACCTGTGAGGATGAGATGCATGTCTGGACTAGATAGTTCAGTTGACAACTCGGTCAGGTTGAAATGAACGGGTTCGGGTAAAGTCAGTAGAGCAGAGGTACAAATAATCTCATTCACGTTCCTAGACCTCTGATATACATCTACTTCCTTCACCAGTTAGGTAGACGGGAAGCTATATATGCATATTCATGGAATATAGGCAGCATTGCGTGGAAATATGAGAACAAATGAGCGCGGTGGAATTTCCCGAGTACAGGTGCGTGCAAAATTTATAAGCGTTACGGCTTTCATCAGACTCGACGGGGCCAACGTCCGCAGTCCGCTAAGTCCGTAAAAGCTGACCAACAACGGTCTTAACTGCGTAAACTCCGACGGGTACGGCCACTTAGAGCCGGTTCCTGGATTAGATCTCGGAGGCAAAAGATACAAAAAGTACCTGAAGAAGAAGGGTCGGTGGCTCCCTGCCTGCTTCGTATTCTGCTGAACGGTGTGGTACTGCTTCGTAGGCGGTATGTCAACTATCTACGGGTGCACGGGGTCGGCGAGTCTGCCAAATGGCCAAAATACCCACCTTCTTGTTGCACAGCTCTGCGAACGGTCCGTGGACGCCCCGAAACCCTGAAGCCTTAATGGCTGACCGACGACAGAAAAAAGGGAGTGCCAAACCGACAAAGTACGCGAAGTCCCTGTTTTTTATTCCAATTTCTTATTCCAATTTTTTAAGGATTATGTATATTGTAATCGCGTACAGTAGCCTTAGATAATTATCGTGAAATACATATATGGATAATGGCATACAGGTAAAGGCATAGAACATCTTGGTAAATAAGTAATCAAGTGCACTTCTCGCAAAGTGGGTTGTGCGTATCGAAACGTGGATATTTTAACACTTGAACCAGACTCGCTGAATTGTTACCACTTACCATAGTAGGAGTGCCTGGAATTTGAGAGCCCTTGAAACTCGTGCATTGCATTTGCATAAGAGCGACTAGCCCCCCGGTGAGCAACTATTGGGCGGTACTTAGCATAAGTATATTTCCCCGCCTGCCCTAAACTAGGTTGCTAGAATCATTCCTAATACAATATCCATTACCACCCAAATCCTTATAAAACGTTATGGGATATTCATGCGAAGTGCCTGTCCATTTCGAATCCTTTTGAATGCGCGCTCCCTCCAACCATGGATGAAATGAAAAGTTCCCATAAGAGGTAACAAGCTATTTACGAGAGACGCATTTCCTCTTATTAATGAGACGTTATGGAAACCCGAGCGCTCCCCGTACGATAGAATATCACGTGACCGCCCGCCGTACTTTTCGTCTACCTAGCGCTAAGAGGCCCGGGGTCGTGATCCTTGGGGCTGCCGGGGGAGGACGGCTCGTGCGGGGGATGACCTTGACATAACAGGAGGCTAGCCCGGCGCCAACGTAACACTGCCTTGTTAAAAGAAGAGGGCCTACTTCGTAAACAAATATGAATACGCGCTGTTTTTGAAGAAGAGGGTTGTCCAAATGTATCTTATGATCTCCCTGTTCAGTTGTAATGACCGGTAACGCTGCTCAGAGCTCAAGCGCAGACAAAAGGGATGAACAGCGCCTCGCCTCTTGTAAGCGAAATCTACCGACTTTTCCGACACAACTCTTCCCTAATTAAACCATTCTGAAATATTTGACGAACCCAACATTGACAACCCACGACAGGCTTCAATTGCAAACGTTCCAAGTTGAAATGCGTTCGAACGAGCGGGACCGATCCCACGTGCGTTAGGTGCCGACAGCGTGGGATCGACTGTGCGGCTCCAGCGTATCACGTGGGTCGGCATAAAGGGGTCAAGAAGTGGGTTCGAGCAATGAGGCGCCATACCTTGGGCGCCGGTAGGCTGATGGCTTCGTACTAGTAAACATTCCGGACTGGAGAAGGCCGTGATCCAGATCGAGCAGGCGTTGAAGAGGTCAAGCCGCGGCGGAGCGGATCAGATCCAAAATTCAGAACAAGCCTCGGAACTGCGCTACCTGCTGGAGAGGAGCCGCGAACTCCTGAACGCTGAGAACAGGAGATATTCCGTATCTAACAGCGGAGCCAATGCCGGACAGCACCAGGCGACGTCGTCTCCTCATCAAACTACGGCTTCGCAAGAGACGCCGTCCTCGCAGACCGGATCTCGCGAAGGCGCTTCGGCGCATGGCATCGAAGATGAGCATCTCAACCTGGACGATGCGGAGAACCCTTTACAGTTACTCGCCCGGACGTCCGAGCTACTGTCGTCGATAGAACCCCAACAACCTCTTGTTACTGCGTCTGCCAGCAATCCACAAAAGCCCGGTTCCGCCAGATGCAACGACCTGCAGAGGTTCTTCGGAAGTTTCCAGCCCAGACTGGACGTCGGAGAGGACTTGGATCCCATCGAGTTGGGACTACTCACACTCGCCGAGGCCGAAGCATTGTTTGCTTAGTAAGTACTACCCGCGGCTCCTCGAGCTTCTACGCTTGTTAACGAAGCATGCCTCAGCTTCTTCGATAAACTCTCACATACTCGCTGGGGCATAGATCCCGTGATACATACCGTCGACTTCGTCCGGAGCCGCTCGGCTTTTCTTCTTACCTCTATAGCGGCTGCATCTGCCCTATTTTCGCCGTCTCTGGAGGCCCTGTACAAGCGACTCTCAAACCACCGGCAGAGGCTGGCGAGCCTCATAGTCGCGAACCGGTACAAGTCCGTGGAGATCGTACTAGCCTTCATGGTCAACGTGCCTTGGATTTCCGCCGGAGAGCACTGGGCCGATGACGAGACCTCGACCTACATTTCGATGGCCTTGATGATCGCGCTGGACCTGTCACTGAACAAGATTATCCTCCCGTCCTCTGACGAGCCGCGGACCCCGAGGGACAACGTCGCCACCTCGGATTGTATCTCTGCGAGGAAAGCACTCTATATCGACGGATTTATTGACGTCGACCCGGGCTCCTTGATGGGAAGGAGGCTTCTGCGGAGGAGGGAACGAACGTGGCTGTCGTTATTCGTGCTCGAGAGAGGGTGATGCCGCCTCTTCCCCATCTTCGCCGTGGAGAGCTCGGGACTAATATGGAGTAGTGTATGCCTAGCAAGAGGAAGGACATACGTCCTCCCTGTTTCGCCTCTCATCGAGACTTGCGACCAATGGCACATCTCCGATCTAGCCGACAGGTGGGATGGCTCGATCGTTTCCGTCGCAGTTATACGTAGAGACCTGGTACGCTCGAGCCTCCGTGTAACTAAGTTCTTCGCTTTAACTAACACATAAGCCCGATCGTAGGCGAACTTGATCGCAAGGGTCAGGACCATATGCGACAGTTACAGTGACGGCACCAATAGCGAAGCAGGCGTAGTGGACATGTATGTCCTTCATGTCGTCTCTAGCACTCCACTAAAACCTGCTGACTTGAATTGATAGGCTGAAGCACGAAATCACCTTGTTCTTTGACAGATGGTATCAGACCTGGCCGTTACAGATTGGCGATCGAGAACGTAAGTCTCGCGTGAACAGCTATGAACACGTTTGTGCTGACAAGCCAACCCAGAGCTTGCGCTACCCCCGTATGTCGAGATATTAGCTTCGCATACGCGACTGTCGATGTATTCCAGCGTGATCAACCATTCTACGGCGCCCGTCGCGGCTCGCCATTACTTCCGTGCTGCCGGTCTCTCGTCTGCACTGAATGTGTTACGGGTCGCCGTCCAAGGCGAGGGGCAACTCAGATCTATGCCGAACAACACCGCCATCATGATATCGTTTGCTGCCTGCTTCGCGCTGCGAGTTAGCACCGTAGCGGACGGCCGTGGATCGAGCCTAGCTCCCAGCATCAGGACCTTGATCGCGGAGACTACGGACGTGTTAGAGAGGATCGGCTCGACGCCCGTCCAGAGAAAGGGGCTCTCGGTGTTGTTCGCCGCGCAGCTCAGGTCGATCCTTAAGCTGGCGTCGCGGTCCTCGGAAACCATGAGGCATCTGCCCGAACCCGCCAGAGAAGCCCACAGCAGCGGTCCGGTATATACCGACTTGGGCGGCGTAACACACGTCGCCCACCACCACCAGGGATCCATACAACAGCAACAGATGGACATGTCCGCCTCCCAACTGCCGACGAACTACTTGATGTTTTCTACCATGTCCAACGACCAGCTGAACGATGTCATAAATAACACGAACGTGGGGCTGGACGCGAACTGGGACGGTTTCCAGTTCCAGAACGGCACCGATCTGGATTGGATGGACTGGTCGACGTTTACATGATCGGGCTACTTCTTCTGTGCGGCGGACATTATTGACGGATTTGTAATTACCAGCATATGCTTTCGGATAAGGATCATAACTTGGGAACGGAGCTCTGGGGCTTTGACGATTGACTCGTAGGTACTCGGCGAGATATTGAAATTATATTTTATATTAACGCTTTTAATATTCCGGAGTTTATTATATGCAGTTGATATTGGCTCTAGAAGATACGTGCCATGAGAAACGGAATATATCTACCATACCTTTAAATCCGCTGCGCCTATGTAGCATTGGCAATGGCTAAATGTGTTCTTACTGACTTCTATACATTCTAGGAGTCGAGCGGCTTGAATGCGTTAAACTTACCAGTGAAAGCAGACGCCATCGACTATGGAATGACGGACCATAGCTGGGTTAGGTTTGTAGTATATCCCAGGCCGCGATGGCCGGAATGTACCTACATTTCCAACGGGCTGGATAAGCCTGCAACAAGACCAAACGAATACAGACGGCTTAGGACACCGCAATGGGCGCAGACGGTCAGCCAAGTTTGTGGGGTCAAGACCCTGCGAGCCACTTGAGCCCATGAGAATTTCTCGCTGACCTCCCTATAGACTGGTGCCAGTCAACAATAACACAGCACTCTCACCAAGTAGCCCATGGATCTTCATCCCTCGCCCGTTCACTCCCCACTCAGAGATGGAGCAGCCGGTTCAGGGCGAATATGAGTTGCTCGGGGGTTAGGAAATTGGTAAAACCGATCATGTGGCCATTCTGGGAGGATGAAATAGGTCAAGATGGCCACAGTAATCGTCTAGAAGGATTCTAGTCTCAATTAGTCGGGGTCGGCGTATAATGGTTCATTCCTAGCAGACCTTCGGTAACAAAATCCATCTCTAGCTGTTGAGGCTGCATCAGTCGCCTATTTCAGCGATACCGCGAGCAAACAGCGCTGTTATTGTCAAACTGCACAGCAAAATAGACCTCAAAGACACGGGAGGGATCTCACCCCCAAAGCCGCTGGACAGGTAAGCGGTCGTATATAGTATTCCATTTCGCAAACCAGGCTCGGCGCGCGTGTAAATGCCACTCAGCTAAATGATCTCTCGGCGCCTTGCCAGGAGGCGGTCAGGGGAGCGCCACCAATGTCGAACGCGGGGTCGGCCCCCGTAGTTCTCATGTGGGAAATAGGAAACTGGTTGGCGCGCTCGGTGAGGTTCCAACCCCACGCCGGAGTGTGAACGGCGCATTGAGGCGGGGATCTAGCCGTTCCCGCGAGAGTGGAAGACTCCATCCCCGACGTCAAAGTCCACGGTGAAGCCAGAACCAAGTCTCTGGCCAAAATAGCTAAGCCACCTTTATATCAATAGCTGAAATATGAGAATCGGATAATAAGGACCGGTTAGTGATGATATTATGTTAACCAATAACGGGTAAAGAAGGCTTTGATTATTCGGACTCAACCGGAATCGGAACACACTCGGAATATACAGATGGCAGCAATGGGATACATCTAGGTGGTCAGAGGTGGCTCAGTTACTATGGTCAGAGCCTACCAGGCTAGAACCGGATTCGTGGCCAGCCACATGACTCAGTGGAACCAAGTACCAACCCATACCGATCGTCTGGTTCCGGCGCGGTACAGGAGGCACGACAGGGCGGAGCGAGGCTGGCCGGCGGTCGGAAGGCATTGGACGGACCAGCCGGGTCGTATAGGGTGGCAGCCATATGCCCTTGGGCAGTGGAAGTGCTGTAGGCCCCGAGTCTAATAAAAGCAGGCCAGCTCGATATCACCAAGGGGCCCGAGATCGCTGGAGCAGCTGGGCGAAGGAAAGAAACCAACCGTGGATGCCGTCAGCTTGCGGCGCTTTGGTGCATGTCGACCACAGCAGGGGGTTCCGAATTGCCGTGGCATCCAAAGACCTCTTGAATGCCTTGACTTTGGCGTTCTTCTCGGCCTCGCGCTTGTACTGGCGTTTCTCCGCTATCTTCCGCTTGAGATCGGGTTTCACTACATCTCGGAGCCTCTGGATGTCCTCTTGGTTTCGGTCGCGGTCTGAAGCTCGAGGAAAGTCATTACGAAGCTGTTGTTCTTGGAGTCGTCGTAGTTCTCCCTCCCTGCCCTCGAGTGCCCTCCCAAGCCTCTGGAGTGTCTTAAAGGCCGTAGTAGGCAGTGCCGATAGCGGGGAATCCATGAAGCGTGCTGGACTGCTATAGTAAGACTGGTGTAGTAATGCCGGTGTGAACTAGAACAGAGCTGGGAACATATGGAAATGGGTGGAATAGGTCACGATGCTAGGGAAACAATTCGAAATTATTGGTGTGGTGGCCGAGGTGGTGGAAGAGGAGAGACATGGAGGGGAAATTCTTCGTGTGGAACGGTCAGAGTCCCTAGGTCTCGAGGCCCCCAGCTCACGTATCGAAGATGGAAAGGCATTTCCCGCAGGCCTTGAATCAAAGAGCATCGCCATTCGACTTATGGACGGCAGCTGCGCTCGCTTTGTCGTCAGTTTTGGCGTGTTGCGTGTTCCTGATGCCATCCTCAGTTACGAAGGATGGACCCATGCATCCTCAATTGCGAAGGAAAGAGTAATGGTCCACGATAGTTGAGCAGCCCTCAGACCTCCGGGGCTGCATTCACAGCTAGACGGCCACACGTGGGGCACGCGCTCATATGGCCACAAGTCGTCATTCGCGTTCCAACCGTCCTCGTGTCCACGGTATCATCATGCTCTACACCTTGCCGATCGCTATCGTCGGCTATGCGGTAATCGTGAACATCTGAGGCCAGCCGCACGTGAAGCACGGAATGACGACGGGTCTCGGGGCGACCGGCCTGTACTATAGCGTGCTGCCTGTCCTGGGGTGGTTGGACGATGGTCTTCGTCGTCCGGAACCATATGACAGGTTCTATAGATATAGATAAAAGGCAAGAATGCATCTTCAAACGTGTACCGGCTTTGAAGTGAAGACATGAAACAAACGAAGCAGGTGTAGAGACGTATATCAGCCATTTAGAAAACGACATTCTTGCAGAACTGCTATAATCGAGTTGCATGTACGGGCTACTTGATCTTGGCTCGTACAAACCCCGAAGTCAAATCGAAGTCAAACTCCAACACATGCGGCTCCAAGCCCCCTCCATGGACCCTAGTGAAACATGCCCGAAGCCACATTGTGTAGGTAGGGATCATTGTCAAGAGCCAAGACTATTTGCAGCTTCGCACTTAAAAGTCTTTGGATCCACTGGATCAACGACTCTAACTGGGCTTCGCTCCATTGCTATTCAATCAGTCCGGATTGGATTACCGACAACACCTTGGAACTATCTTAATACTGGAATATAATCTACTTGGGACTCCAGGAGATATTGAAAAATTCGCCAATAGAAGTACGCACTCTAGCGAAGGAGCAGTACCAGTAAAGCGGTTGTCTGCATACTTACCTAGCACTGTGGGTGACATCAGGACCCTGGGAATACTCGTGCTATCGAGGAAGATATCTCCATGCTTGCTCGGACATTCAAGAACGCCCGAGTTCAACCGCTAAGCACCGAGGCATTCCGTTTGCGCGAAACGTCTGGGGCCGTTTGAATCCCGCGATGTGGCTATTGCCGTGGGTACAAAATAACTTCCTTGTACTAACTATCATTTCGCCAATGCCATGATAGTCACGCGGTAGCCGGACTCTCATTCGGTCGCTTCTGCCATTCCGTTCGCTATCGTCGCTGTCGCGCTGCTGTCTTGTTGTACCTGCTAAGATGTCAAAGCTCTCGGATGCCGTGAAGGCACTCATCAACGCCGGCCATGCGAAGCCCGGATACACTCGCGCATCTGCCGACGTGCAACCCGCG
Organism: Monosporascus sp. GIB2; assembly: GCA_004155935.1. Classification (NCBI taxonomy): domain Eukaryota; kingdom Fungi; phylum Ascomycota; class Sordariomycetes; order Xylariales; genus Monosporascus; species Monosporascus sp. GIB2. The sequence continues at coordinate 79,504 of QJNV01000237.1, forward strand.
CTGATAAATTTTGCTAGCTCCGCGAAAGAGAAGAAAGTCGGCCTACCGGCTTGGGTCACGCTGTCGGTATGAAATTCATTGTCTCAATACATTTGAGACTCCCATATTCCGTTTGAGGGATAGGAACAGATCACTGACGAGACACTCTTCGTGCTGGGCAGACGGCCGTGTCGGCGACGTTGAACTGCCCTGAAGCGATGACGTCCATATTCCACCTAGCCAACTCGAGCGATTCGCAACGCGCTCCCGTACAGAACGCAGAACTCATTCGCGAGGTGGGGCTGAAGTGCATCTCCTTTAACGGAATCCCGCGGTCCATCAACACACTCGGCGCCTTCTACGGCAGCCTCCCCTCCGACGTCGCGTCCTCCCTGTCCACGGCGACGACGCGCGAGTACACGGCGGCCAACGTCGAGGCGCGCAAGAAGGACGGCCTCGCCCTCTGGGACCAGGTCTACCTCGGCTTCGAGCGCAAGCTTCTCGACAAGCTGGCCCAGTCGCACCCCGACCTGCCCGTGCACATAATCAACGGCCACTACGGGAACCTACTCTCCGACCCGCGCGGCAAGAAGACGGGCGCCAACGTCGGGCGGGTCCTGACGAGCCTCGTCGCCATCGCCTGCCTGCGCTCCCAGACTGGCGTCGGACCGCAGGTCACGAGCCACGTCTTCGGCCTGCGCAAGGCCTACGAGAACGGGGATGCCCACGCCGAGGGCCAGGAGCCCGTCGAGGGCGGCGAGTGGCTGGCGAGCAACGACGGCAACATATGGATGCTGGAAAACATAGACAAGCTGGTCAATGTCATCTGTTGCGGCGAGGGCACGACTTTCGCGCCCGGAATGCGAGCTAAGCTCTAGGCCGGCCACAGTATTTTGTTTGCTTGTCCGTGCCTGATCTTTGCATATTAGATGGTCCTATGTCATAATGATAACGGATGAATAGAGTTGCTGTATATACCCAATGTTGTCATAAAATGAAGTATCTATCAGAGGAGCACCGCGTTGAAACTGACACAACTAGCCGATGGTTGAACCAATTAGTCTCTAGATCCAGTAAATGCCTTCCTATATACTGCAAGCTTTATATACCACATAATGCATGTCCTCGCTGGCATATCAAATACTATGACAAGAACCTCGGCTTATGTCGCCAGCATAGCCTCGCCTCATATAAGTACACTCATCTAGAATGTCTTAACATCTTCCGCAACCTCAAAGTCCGCGTCAGTGTTCTTCCTGACGGTTTCGATGCCGACCCCCTCCGCGAGTTCGGTGAGGGTCAGGCCCCCTTTCACGCGATCGACCTGGAAGACGCATAGGTCCGTGATGATGGTGCTGACGACGCCCTTGCCCGTCAGCGGCAGCTTGCAGTCCTGCACGATCTTGCTCTTCCCCTTCTTGTCGACGTGTTCTGTCGCCACCACGATCTTGGTCTGATCTGGGTTCGACACCAGGTCCATGGCACCGCCCATGCCCTTGAACACCTTGCCGGGAATCATGTAGTTGGCCAGATCGCCCGACGCGGAGACCTGGAACGCGCCTAGGATGGAGACGTCCACGTGGCCGCCGCGGATCATGGCGAACGACTCGGCCGAGTCAAAGGTCGACGCGCCGGGTAGCAAGGTAACGGTCTCCTTGCCGGCGTTGATGAGGTCCGCGTCGGCTTCCCCTTCCGTCGCCGGGTACGGGCCCATGCCCAAGATACCGTTCTCGGACTGCAGCCAGACCTTAGTGTTTTCGGGCAGGTAAGAGGCGGCCAAGGTAGGGATCCCGACGCCGAGGTTGACATAGTATCCGTCCTTCAACTCCTTCGCGGCGCGCATGGCGATGCGGTTCCTCGAGTCCGGCTTGCCAGTCTTCTTAGCGTCGTTGGACGGCGCGGTCTTCAGGTTCTCGATGGCCTTCGGCGCCGTAGCGGGCACGATGCGATCGATGAAGATGCCCGGCAGGTCGACGCTATCCGGGTCGATGGATCCGATCGGCACGATGTTCTCCGCCTCGACAATGGCCACACGAGCAGCCTTTGCCATTAGACCGGCATATGTCTTGGTAGTATATCTGAATTTAGGGTCAGTCCCTGGGGTTCGTTTCGCGAGAGAGATCCGATATTGGGTGGCAACTGACCTAAACACGCAGTTGCCTGCCTCATCAACCTTCCACGCGCGTAGGATGGCGACGTCACCGGGCAGTGCGGTTTCCATGATGTAAGACTTGCCGTTGAAGATCCTCGACTCCTTGGGCTTGCCTTTCTCGAGGATGCTGTCGGGAGTAAACCTCGCAGGTATGTCGCCCGTCTCTACGAATGTCCCTAAGGCGCCCCGTTAGCTCCGCCAGCCCTCCTGGAGCGCCCGAGCGGGTTGCCGGATCAAGTATACTTACTGCTACCGGTAGATGTGTAGAATGCTGGGATGCCTGCTCCTGCGGCGCGCAACTTCTCGGCGAGAGTGCCCTGCGGACACAGTTCCACGGCTATCTCACCCGACAGGTACTGCTTCTCTAATTCCTTGTTCGACCCAAGGTACGAGAGCATGATCCGGCTCAGGCGTCCATCTCGAGTGAGCAGAGCAAGTCCGTTGGGACCCGAGCCTGCATTGTTCGACACGGCCGTAAGGTTCTTCAGTCCCTTTCGGTGAATAGCCTGAATGAGAGTCTCTGTCGCAGTAATCTCGTCAGCGACTAGGCGACAACAAAACTACACCCTTACTCGCTTAGGAGGAGTCGTCTTACCGGCTACCCCGCATAACCCAAAGCCGGCACTGAGGATGACGGAGCCGTCCTCGATGTCGGCTACAGCCTCGTCCGCCGACTTGAATACCTTGGAACCGCCGCGCTTTGGCTTCAGCCCGGGCCTGTCGGTTGAGTAGAATGCTCTCCGGAGAAATGGAGAGAACTTGGCATATTGTTTCGAGCTGGGTACCGCCCAGGAATACGAGAAGCGGACCGCAGCCCGCAAGTAGACGCTTCGCGACTGCGCCATCCCGACAGTCGACGATTAGTTCCCGAACCTCCTACCTGTACGTATCTGAGTCTCGTCATAAACCGCGAGGCCAGCTGGTTTTTATTGTGGTGAGGTCGGAATGTGACGCCCCTTGGTCCTTTCAGGGGCAATCGTTGTGGGATAGCTCTCGGCAGTTTCTAAATGGCCGACCAACGTAGGTACCGTACACAACTTCCAATCATTCGACTCAATTGGAACCGCGATTTGGTTCGGGGAGCTCATGTGATTTCCTCTCGCGTAGTATGCGCTTGACTGCTATGTACTAATCACTATCTTCAATTGCTGTCGTCCTATGAAGTAAGCATCCGAATAACTGCGCATCGTACAGAGTAGACGAAGCCTATGAGATCACTGTGGAGCAGGAGAGGGAGGGGGCAGAAGGGAGTTCATGCACCTGTGGCCATCCATATGGGCAATCATCGAATGCCTCCATATATTTCCGTGTAGCTGTAGATTGATTGTCATTCAATTCTCCTGGGGCTGATTCGTTGGGTGGATGGCGTTGCTTCGGCCTCTGCCTGGAAGCCTTCCATTGCCGATAATCGCTTTCTATTCTTGGGATATCGTGACCGGGGTCGGCCAGTTTCAGTGGACTAGGAACCACGAAGATGACGACAGCCTCCCGCACTAGACAGGCAAGCCGCGGGATGTTTGCATCAGACTACCTGCGGGTGGGTACCTATTTTCAAACCATAAGAGAGAGTGTACAGCTGCACGCGTTACTTAATAAAGCGATAGATGGCTGCCAGAGCCCGCTCGATAAGGGTACCCACGATCAAGAATAAAAATTGTTCAAGATAACGTTATTACATTGAATTATTTATGAAAAAAGGTGAAGAGCTGAAATCTTTACTCTCGAGAATACAATCGTGTTTAACGAAGTTATATAAGTTCCTACGTAGCTTTTACCATCGTCGTAGTTGCTAGGCTAGGGTTAGAGGCCTGTCGAACTCAACCGCCGCATTAGCAGCGTTGTTGGTACCATGCCCGCAATACACCACGCATTCGTCTTTGACGCCAAAGCATATATGTATCTCATGGTTCAATTCGGAGATGGTTACGATCGTATCGCGCGCATTACAACGTCAGGTTGCTAAGCAGAGACAGTATGACCTTGGCACATGGGTCATCTTCCGATTGCCTAACTCACTCTTCGACATGAGACACAAAAGTTGAGGTCAATCTTGTCAAAATTCCCATAATTACCATATTGGATGGCCATCCGATGGGGCATTTGTTTCTAGAATGACAAAGAGATCACGGGACATATTCGCGATTCGTGAACCAGGAGGCGGAGTCTAAAGAGACGTATAAGACATATGCAGGAACCTTAGTCAAGTCCTCGGTAGAAGCCATGAATATCCAACTATTGGGCATGCGAGATGCACGAGGGGTCAAATCGTAATGATTATTCGTAGGTGGGACTACATGTAGGGCTGCGATAAGTTGCCGTACTTAGATATTTTATGCCTGTTGTAGCTCCTGTAGGTCATTCCCCGGTGTCAACCCCCCTTGTTGGCCGTTTATAGCCTCTAGATTATCGTTCAAGCGCCAAGCGAAGGACACCGGGCAGGTCCTGGACAAAAAAATTATCGCACTTTACTCTTACCTCGTTAAGGCTCTGCAAAATGATACTAATGGATAAGACATTTTATATCACCCAACTTAAGAATATATATTACATAATAAGTTAATAAATAAGCAAGTGAGTAATATTAATAACTTCTTTTTAAACGTTGTGACTGATGCTCTATAATTTTTGTAATAGAGGCATCGGGATAGGCTATTCCGTAGCAGTATGAGGGCGTGACAATTTTTTTGTCCATGACCTCGGGCAACTTTCGGGCTGCATGAGTACTGAGACTTTTCAGTGGGGTTGACGATGCCGAATATCATGATTGGTGCGTGGGAGGCGTGTGCAGAGATCGAGGAATATAATTGGACGTCACAGCGCGATGCCCGGTTGCCAAGTTCGAGGCTACAGATCCATAGGTAGCCCGACATACTCTCTGGAACTGGATTTGCTTCATGTTTCCAGTCTAGCACGAATAAGAAGACATCGTTGGCTTGCATTCCCAGGACGAATTCGACGGAAGAAATTTCCTGCGTAAGAGCCTCTAAAGCTAGTCAGCGGCACCTGACTGATCCTTAGTTGGGTGTTGTACCACGACAGATGGAATGCTAGTCGGTATTCTCTGGTTCCAAACCAAATCTCGGCCCTACGATATACCCACGAGGGTCTCACAACAGTACGGATTGGATTGCCCCTTATGTGTCTGACCTACCAATACCGTAAACTATGAATGGGGCGTGATAGAAACCCTCCCGGCCAATGATAGTGGCTTCTTGAGCAGGACCCGCGTAGGTCGGGTACCCTATGCTGCTGAAAATATATAGCTTCCAGAGGCTTATAGACCCGGTACCGCCCACAGTGTAGGGCGTGCGTAACGCATAACACCAACTGCCCTCTACATGGTCTGTGAGTGCTAAGACGTGACAGCATAAGCTTTGACTCACTCTAATCAGATCATATCTCGACCTGCACCACCCACCAAGATCGCACTGGAACCTTCGTCGTAGATATTGCGCGGCAAGTTGGACAGATGGCTACTGCGATGGGGCCCCCTCCCCCTCACCACCTAAACGTCTTCCCGGATGGCCTGCGCGGTCGACGGATCCTGCTGTGCACCGAGTCCTTCGGACCCGTCAACGGGGTCTCGCGCACGACTCTGATGCTGGTTAACCATCTGCGCTCCCATGGCGCCCTCGTCGCGGTCGTGGCCCCCGATAACCACACAAAGGCTAACACCTTCACTCCGGTCGGCACGGACGATGTGGGTGCGGCTTACATGCAGGAAGTGCGCCTCATGGGATACCCGTTGCCCTTCAATCCGGAGCTGTCAATAGTGTATCCGGTGCGGTTATCGGCACTCTACAAGCGGACGTTTGGCGGCCCTCCGGATCTCATCTATTTAGCGAGCCCGGCGTCTCTGGGCTTCCAGGTGATGCTGCAGCTGCGAAAGCATTCGGCTGAGTCGCAGGTTCCCATCATCAGTAACTTCCAGACGGACCTGGCGGGATACTGCAAGATACTGTTTCCTGGTGGGCTAGGCAGCTTCGCAAGCTGGATGTTCGCCAGGACACAGGGGTACCTATTCTCCCATCCGTCCGTCAAGACGATATTCTACCCGAGCACCTCCGTCAGGAGGTACCTCGAGGGCGTCGCCGGCGTGCAGGGGGAGAAGCTGGACATCCTTCGGAGGGGGGTCAGTACCGAGGGGTTCAACCCAGCGCGCAGGAGCGAGGCGCTGAGGAAGAAATGGGCACCGAACGGCGAGTTGGTCCTGTTCACCTGTTCGAGACTGGCGGGCGAGAAGGGGTACGAATTCTTGGCGCAGGTGGCTTCCGAGCTAGACAGGAGAGGGTTCAACTTCAAGCTCGTCATCGTCGGAGGCAATCGAAACGTCCTCGTCGAACGGGAAGTCAAGGAGATGTTTGGCTCGCTGCGCGAGAAGGAAAAGGTTATCTTCACTGGCTTCAAGGCTGGCGATGACTTGACAACGCATTACGCGTCAGCGGACGTCTTCCTGCACTGTTCAATCACCGAGACTTTCGGCCTAGTAGTGCTAGAGGCTATGGCGAGCGGCGTACCTGTGGTCGCGCGCGATGAAGGGGGCCCGAGCGACATCGTCGAACACGGAACGACCGGTTATCTGATCCCGCCGTATGACCTAGGTGGCTTCGTGGAGAAGGTCATCGAGCTGGGGAGCAGCGCCCAACTTCGAGAGCGGCTCAGTCGGGCAAGCCACGCCCGTGCCCGCGAGGCTACCTGGGAGAAGATTGGCAACAAGGTCGCATGGAAGATGGCGGACGCCATCGAGAAACGAGAAATGGAGAGAGCAGATCGGAAGCTGACCACTACGACTACTATATCGAACGCCGGCGTCCCGAGCTACGGCTGGCTATTCATGAGTGGCGCCTTACGGCAGCTGGTCGTTTCGGGGATTGTCGACGCCAAATTGGTCATCGGACTCTGCATTATTCTCGGTATCTGGGTAGGCGTCAGCGTGTACCTAGTCGTCACGAAAGTTGGCCATTTGGCGAAAGCGCTTACGCCGAGAACGCCAGCCCGGATGAGGTTGCTGTTGAAATGGTAAGAACTCGGGGCGGCGCGGCGGATAAAGTACCGCCGGAGCGTGGCCACTGCTTGCTTTTCCTTTTTTTTATTTCTTTCCGAGCGTTGGCCGCTTTTAGCTGTGATGAGGAATATATAGATGCTTGTAACGAGTGGATTGGCGTTACGAAGAGGAGGGCTGTTTTGAGGGATATCCAGGCGCAGTTAACGGTAGGCAGTACCGTCTCCATTTAGAATAAATTACCCTAGTTAAGGCATCCTCATATGACCTTATGAGGTTAGTCAATGAGCAAATCATCTGTCAGGGAGAAAAGGCGTAACGCTAGACATCTCGTAACTGTATCAAGCGAGAGAACCGATCCCGGGGAGAAAACAAAACACATGCATCCCGCAGAACTGAACCACTGCTAGCCTATTAAGCACGGGTAGGAGCGAGACGGGGTCGGTATAAGAGTTATAGAACGCAAGGGTTATACGGGAGGGCGTATGTACAACGATGCTCCCAAATGCGACGCACGCTTACTTTACCCCTGGCTAGAAGAGTAGCGCTACCTACGTACTTACCTAGAAGGGCATCCCATGCTATTAAGCGCTGAGCCTGTAAGTACCTATCCAAGCGATCAGGATCTTCTGCTCCTGCATGCTTAGATTCCATACTCCATGTTTAAGTACCAGATATGTTATGCGGTATATAGCATTCACAGGAAGGCCTTCAACTTACATACGAATTCCCAGGTGGATGAAAGCACCGGACTCTTCAGTGAGCTGTTCATATGGACGAGACCTGAGCAAAGAGGCATTACATTAACCATTTCACCTGGACACATGTAGGTACACACATGTAGCTAACCAACGAGTTGAGAAATTTGAGACGCGGGTTTCGAAATCGAGGCATGTCGGAACACAACCGAACCTTGGCGGTCAGGGTCCCCTTCAACGGCCAGGAGTTACGCGGCAAGAGGGCGTTTCGTGACAAGGGGGGGGTTCTTCATGCGAGTATGCAAGCCACTCAGGTTGTGGACAAAATAATTGTCACACTTTACTCTTACCACCTTATACCTCAACAAAATGATATTAATGAAGAGGCGATTTATATCACCCGACTTCAAAATCTATATTGCTCAATAAAGTAATGAATAGCTGATTTTCTAAAATCTGTCGCTATTTGTTAAGCGTTTCGGTTGATTTTTTATAATTTTTGCAAATAGATGCATCAGAATGCGCTCTTCTGATGCAATATGGGAGTGACAGTTTTTTTGTCCACGACCTGCCACTGAAGCCAGTGTCCGAAGCCATGCAGGGATATTGTATCGACCAATGGGCGGCTCTCGCTCCTCTCGATTCAGGAACCCCGTGCCCCCCCGCTTTAACACTCCCATTTGAAATTGGGAAGTCCTTCCAACCCTCTGCTGCAAATTCTTTCTAACCTCTTCTGACTACTGCTACGACATCGTCAGTCGATCATACAATAGTACGCACAACTGGTCTTGATGAGATGATGGTGGCTCTCATCTAATCGTTGTCAAATCTTCTACAGTAGACTTTACACTACACAACAATATTTTATGTATATATTCAGTTGTACTAGGTACCCGTTTCGGCTACTTCCCACACCAGTAACTCCGTAGGCCTAGTCCCGTTCCGACTTTCGTTTTAAAGTCCCTGTAGCGCCCGCCATCTTCCCAGTCCACGAATCACCAGACTGAATTTTACTGGGTACCGGGCGGGTACCGCCTGGTGTGGCATATTCCTATCCCCACTTGATTTCCGATAGGGATTCGAGCTTGCTGAAGGAGCGCTTGCGTCTCGTCGGCGGCCTACGTCAAGGAGCTCTTCTTTTCATTCTCTTCTTTTGTCGATTCTATCGTTTCGCTACTGCCTTTTACAAGCTGCCGTCGAAACAAACGTACTCTACTGTGGCCCCCCGCCCGGACGGGACCATCACCTTCCCTTTTTCTCTCTTGATCTTAGCACGCTAGTCATAAAATACTCTCTGCCCAAGGTAGGAGGCCGCAAGCTGGCTTGACATCTGCTTCCTCGCTTTTTCGATTCTACTACCGCTGGACCGGTCATTATTACTTAATACGAAGTTCATCCGCATTATAACCAATCCGACATGGGTTCATTCGCATTAAAGCTCTCCGGCGTATGCTGGGCCACGGCGACCGTCCTGCCTCTAGTATCTGCCCAGATACCCCAAAGCGTCGAAGGGCTCGAGGCGCTACTCCCCGCCGAGAACGGATTCTTGGGGGATGGATTGGAAGATGCTGCCGTCGACATGATGCAGCGACGGCAAAACGCAGGGACAGGAAATTCCAATTCGACCATGTTAGCTGAGTGGGATTCCGAGACGTCGGCAGCCTGTGAGGAAGCGCTTTCGCGACTCAACGTCGCTTCGAATCCTTCCGGTACGGCCATCTGCTACAATCTGCCCAGCCTCGACACGACCACCGGGAGGTTTATGGCGGATCTACGGCTATACCAAGTGTCCACCCCCTCGGGCGCTTTCGCGGGAATTGCGCCAGAAGACATCATGGTCGGAGTACAGTACAGCGGAGCATCCGTCTCGCCCCTCGACCAGGAGGGCACAAACATCACGGATGGTGCGCGCGCAAAACGGCAGAACGTAACTCCTACGTTGCTGCAGGCATACATGCTCGTGGGCCAGATAAACCTGGCCCAGATGCCCGATCCGATGACCATGTAAGAAATTCAAACCCCTTTCCCGAGCTCCTGAATGACCTTCCCTAACTGTGATCAAGGGGGGGAGTCGAGGCTCTGGTCATGCCAAAGGTTACGTTGACGGCGAGGAACCCCTCCGGCACGATGGTCAACACCACCGTCTCAGCGAACGAGGCCACCTTTATCAACGGCATCTTCTCCAAAGAAGTCGTCATGTCTGATTTCGGTCTCGCTCAACTCGCGGTAGACGCCATGGCCGCCCAGATGGAGAACGGCACCGTCGCATTCGTCGTCCCGGGCGTCAATATTCTGATCTTCCCCATCGGCCTCGTCATCACATCTATCTGGCTGGCTATCGGTCTTGCTGCCTACGGTTTCGGCACGTACGAGAGATACGCCTACCGCGACGCATACCGCACGAGGAAGGCCAGGGAACTCAAGTCTCCTTCGGGACGTATATAACACGGAAGGGGAATGGCTGCTGTCTGCGTACCAGTGTTGGTTTAACTCACACGTGGACTCTTCCTGTCTCTCGCTGATTTCGTCCTTTTTAAGCGAGAAGTATGTCTTCAACAAACTAGCTACTCTTATAATCGACGCCTTTTGTGAATGCCACAGCATTGATTACCCAGAATACGGTTAAGATTCTGTCTTCAAGGTCTGCAGCGAGACAATGGTGTCTCGTCAGTGTTACACCGGAACGGCAGTAACTCCAGTGACAGTGCGGAGGTTGCCAGCTAGAGAGCATGTATAGTGAATGGGCGCTTATAAAATAACACCGACGCCTGGCGAGGGTATAGTAGGATTAGGGGTATGATTCCGCATTATCAAGTGATTTATCCTCGTTGCCGCTCAAGATCTGTGCAGTCTATGAAGAATCTAGAAGCTCGCGACCGCTATAGGTCGACCGGCGTCCGGGTTCCCGCATGTAGCATACGCCCGCAACTAATGGGGGGGCTCGTGTTGACTTGATCCGGTAAGCGGCAGGAGGCTGTAGCGTATTACAGGCGCCGTCTCGGTTGGGTTTGGTCAACTGGTATGAGACTTGGCGGCTGACTCGCCCTACTTACCAATACCGGTCATTTACAGAAGCAGCTCACGTTCCGTACCGAATTGGGTTGCATGGATGTGCCTATTGGGGGGAAATTGTCCTCGAACACCACAGATGCTGCAGGTACCCCACACAACGAGCAAACGTGGAGAGAATCTACGGCAGCTGTTGCGTTTCTGTGGACCTAGAACGCCGTCATTTACCCGCAATAAGCGTAATACGGCGTCTTTTCAGCCAAGAGTTCCCGCTCAAGGAGCTCAAGGAGCACATGCCGAAGGATCATTCTTCAGACCGGGTATGCACCTGATTTGTTCGCTTCTTCTGTATCTGCGGAGGGTCGCGCTTAGGTAATTATAGCGTCGCTCTAGTCTTGCAAGTTTCCCACTCTCCTCGCGCTTGTTGGCTGGATAAATGCTACTGACATCGTGCTAAGTCGACCCAGGGCCTGGAAGACCTAAACTTCAAGCGGATACGGATGCCATATGATATGACGGGATGCTAATGTCCTCCGTTCGGGGCAAGGGAAGCACGATGAAGGAAACTGAGCCGATGGGCCCGGATAGGGGCCAGGATATATACCAGACCGCCGCGCCCCCTCGTACCACGCTCAGAAGCCAGGGCCACCTAGAATGGACAGGTGAACAAGATCGCACCAACGAGGAAGGCACTTGACATCCACAATGAAGCTTCTCACTAGGCTTGTCGCCGCGCTGGCATCGTTCACGGCCGTCGTCGCCTCGGCGGTGGAGAACGAACGCATGATCGAACGCCGACAGGCGCGGCTGCAACAGGTCACGAACTTCGGCGCGAACCCGTCGAACGTCAAGATGTTCATCTACGTCCCGACACGGCTCGCTGCGAACCCGCCGATCATCGTGGCGGTTCACTACTGCACCGGAACCGCCCAGGCGTATTTCAACGGCAGCCCGTACGCGCGGCTGGCCGACCAGAAGGGCTTCATCGTCATATACCCGGAGTCTCCCTACAGCGGGACTTGCTGGGACGTCTCCTCAAGGCAGACGCTTACGCACAATGGCACTGGAAACAGCAACTCAATCGCTAACATGGTTTACTATACCATCGGCCGGTACAACGCCGATCGTACCAAGGTGTTCGTCACCGGTTCGTCGTCCGGCGCAATGATGACCGTAAGTCTGGCCTAGAAGCCCCTTCGTATGATGTAGGAGTCTCACCTCGACTAATCCCGGCTCTAGAACGTCCTCGCTGCTACTTACCCCGATGTCTTCGCCGCCGGTATCGTGTACTCCGGCGTGCCCGCCGGCTGCTTTGTGTCCTCGTCTGGTGCTGTTAACGCGTGGAACTCCACTTGTGCTAACGGGCAGTCCCGCACGACCGCGCAACACTGGGCGCAGGTCGTCAGGAACATGTACCCCGGCTACAACGGTCCTCGCCCCAGGATGCAGATTTACCACGGAAGCGCGGACACTACCCTCGCCGCCCCGAACTACCAGGAGACGATCAAGCAGTGGGCAGGCGTCTTCGGGTATAATCCCGACGCGCCTGAATCTACGCGGCCGAACACACCCCAGAACGGATACACGACCTCGACGTACGGTGACCACCTAGTTGGAGTCTACGGGCAAGGGGTCGGCCATGGGGTGCCTATTCGTGGCGACGACGACATGAAGTTTTTCGGCCTCTAAAATTGTTACGGGAAGCACCGGAACGTGGCGTGGGAAGTAGTTAGAACTTCAAATGTGAACTATATATAGGTACAATGGAATTCGAAGTCTGCCGCATTGATTTCATTGCGACAGGGGGTTGAACGTATCGTAACGACGGAAATTCTAGAATAGCGGTTCGCTCGGTCGTCTGACCAGCTGTGTCATGATGTCTACCAGCTCATCCAGCAGTTCCTTCGCCACGTCGATCCAGTCGTTAAAAGTGACGATCTCCAGGGTGAGGCTGTCGTCTTTCACGAATGCCTGTATTTTCCACTCTCTCAACGGTTCATAGTACGGGTACACCGTCTCCAGGCGGCAAGCGGCGTCTCCGAACTTGAGCTCCTCCACATGATACACATCTTGATGGACCACCGAATCAAACCAATCGATATCTTCCGCCCAGTCAGTGCATTCTCGTACGATTTCAGGAAGCCCCATGCATTCGTGCTGAGCGCTAGCGATGTGTTGATTCTGCACATAGTCCAGAAGGTCGGCGCCTTTCCAGCCTTCGTCGAACTTGATGCGCACTGGCACGTACTGCCACGTCGGTCCCATGACGGCGTCAGCATTCGGTAGGTCGATATTGCGACCGCTGACCACCTCGCCAAATACGACGTCCCTCGACGAGAGGCGGCGGGCGAGACAGAGAGCCCAAGCCGCGGTAGGCAGAGTCGCGATAGTGATATCCTTCAGGCGGGCTGAAATGTCGATAGTCCGTGCGATATCCGCTGGCAGCCTAGAGGACAACGGCCTATCGGGGCGTAATACCGTAAGAGAAGACCCCCGCAAGAGTTCTCTCCAGTATGGGATACTCTGAGGGATGCTTTTCCTCGTGATATGATAGACGAACGATGAGAATGGGAGAGCATCCACGGTTGTGCGGTTGTCATACAGGTCTGCAAGCTGTCTCACGAGTTTCACGAGGCAGATTTCGTCGTACTGGGCATGAGATATTCGTAGGATCAGGCAACCCCGGTCTCCTTCGCCTCGCACCAACATGAATTTGACGAAGGAAGAGCCCAGCGGCATTCTGGTCTGGACATCTACATCGCACAGCTTATGGGCGAAGGAGTCAAGATCTCCTTCGACCTCGTACTGTTCGATGGGAACCGGCAAGTGCTCAAGGACCACCCCGAAACACCTGCCGGCGACCTCGATGAAGACGGTTCGCAGAATCTCGTTTCTCGCGACAAGATCTCGGCAGCTCCTAAGAAGCTCGGCGGTGTCTGTCCTACCCTCTAGGTGGAACAGCTCGTACCTCGCAGAAAACCGCGGTAATTGGGTCGTTCCTCTGACTGCGACCTGTTGCAGTGGGCGTGCAGGTAGGAGATCCTGGATTCGGACACCTTGATCGGTGAGCAGAGGCTGAACCTCATCCTTGATAAAGCTCTCCGCGTCGGGAGTTTCGAGCAACGAGAAGGGCGTGGCCTTCTCCACTTGCGCCCCGGCTTCGGGTGCGCTCGTTTCTTTTATCACTGTCGCCATATCGTACAACGTTCTGTGCTTGAAGATTTGAGCAACAGTCGTCTCCAGTCTCTCGACGCGAAGCTCCGACACGAGCTTCATGGCCCCGATAGAGTCGCCTCCGAGCTGGAAGAAACTGTCATTGAGACCGATCTTGTCTTCGCTGATCCCTACTATGCGGCTCCAGGCTTGTCGTAGCTTTTTCTGTTTCGGAGAGAAGAGAGAAAGCTGTTTCTGTTGCCGTCGGGGCTGAGACACGCCAAGCTGGGTTCTCCGCTCGGCGAGTGTGAAATTTCCATTGCTGTCGCATCTCGCAAGCCTTCCTGTTCTGTAGAGCCGGCCAACCCGGGGCCCGACAGGCCATCTAGGGTTCTCCATCGAGTCCATGTTGAGCACGCTTTCGCACTGGATAATGAGTTCGCCTACGCCGCCGAGAGGAACTAGGCGTTCTGCGTTTGCGGGGTCGACAAGCCACGCTCCTGCAACCTGTACGTCCTTGGGAATCAAGCCAGACCCCCGAAGCCCTTTCGCGCCAACTTGACTCAGACGCGACAACTCCGTAAAGTCCCGTTCCGCCAGGACAACGAGGTCGCGGCATCGGACACGTGGATGTCGACAGAACTGTTGTACGAGCGATCCGAGCTGGCATAGCATCCTCTCCATCTGGTGACTGGTCACCGTCTTGGAGTCGAAACTGGCCATGACCAAGAAGCCGTCGGGATCCAGGGAACAGACGAGCATCAGGGCGTACGTGTTGAACTTCAACGCCTCCTGCGCGGCTTCTGCGTCTCCCACGGGGACAAAACCGTCGGCGGGCTGCTTATCGCCTGTACCCTCCCCGCCGTCGTGGGTGCTAGGGTGCAAGACCAGGCCGGTTCGTAATTCGCAGGCTTCGCGAGCATCCGAGTTCAGGCGCCGGATGTGTTGAAGACCAAAATGCTCATGAGGTATTCCCAGCACCGCCTGAGTGTGTATTTCCTGCAGGTATTCGGTGACTGTGGCCTCCGGGTCTACTACCACGCGGACGGGCACCGTCGTAATCATCGGCCCCTCGATCTGTTCGACGCCGATAATAGGCGCATTCCGACCGGTTAGTGTCTCGCCGAACACGACGTCGTTCGACGAGGTATATAGCGACACCAAGAGAGCCCAAGCCCCCCGGATGGCCGTCGCCATCGTGAATCCGGCCGCCGGCCTCCCGGTATGAACGTAGTGCTCGAGTAGAGAATCCGCTTGTTGTTGGTAGCCCGGCCACGGAAGAGGGGGGAACTGTTCACCGGTGGCACCACAGAGGCGTTCCCTCCAGTAGCCCTCTGACTCCGCGCGGTCTAGCTCACAGAGGTACCTGATGAAGTGCTTGAACTCGGCGGGGCGTGGAGTTGCGAGTCCATGGTACGCCCGGTTTACTCGTTCGACCACCAAAGGCATGGACCATCCGTCGTAAAGAGCATGGTGCATCGTCAGGACGAAATGTGTCTTACCACCGGCTTCCTCACTCTTAATCAACCCATAACGCACTAGGGGCCTGCCAAGCTGGACGTGCTCGCTACGGTCGGCGGCTAGATAATCATTGAGATCCTTTCCGGGTGCGGACCGGCAGTCGAAGTCGTCCTTCACGACTACTTGCATTAATCCGCGCCCGGGAACCTGGACTATCCGGGTTCGTAGAATTGGGCAATCAAGGGACGCAATCCTGAAGGCGTTTTGCAGGTCTCGCGCCGCTGTTTCGCCGGCCAGCTCCACAACCCGTTGAGCGACGTAAGCTTCACTGACTTTGGCGGATAGTGCCACTAGAGCCTCCTGAAGCGGCGTACAGGGATAGATGTCCTCGACGACAGAAGGATCGATCCCGCAGAGTGCAGCACAGTCGGCGCGGGCAGAGTCTGCCGACCAGCGCCTATCGATGAGGGAAAACGGAGGAATCTCTATGCTTGCCTCGCCCGTCTCTGGCTTCGCGACGAGGGCCATCTCTGAGAGGGTGGGATAGCTCAAGGCGTCGCTGACGGAGAGCGCGATTTGCCGACTTCGTGCAGCAGCGACGAGCCTCATCGCGCGGATGGAGTCGCCGCCTAAGACGACGAAGTTGTCGTTCGCGTCGACGTCGACATCTGCGCCGAGCACTTGCCTCCAGAGTTCGGCCAGAACTCTCTCCATGGGCGTCGTCGGCTCTCTTCTCTCGGAGGCCGCCACCGCGAAGCCCGCGAGATCTTTCCTGGTTAGCGAAGAGCCAAGCTCGCGCAGGCGCTTGCGGTCCGTCTTCGCGGAAACCAGGAGCGGCATTATCCTTAACGGGATATACGCAGCCGGTACCATATATATCGGTAGCTGTTCCGCCAGGTGTTTGCTCATAGAACCCAGCGAATCTCGCAGCTCTGGAGACGGCGACCCGAGTAAGTCTGCAGATTCCGGAACCAGGCCGGCCTTTTCCGCGACGAAGGCTACCAGGGACGATTCGCGCGAGGCCCCTTCCGGCTTGATGACTTCGGCCACGGCGCGGGTCCCGGGCGGCAGGCTTTCGCGCAGGTGATACTCGATCTCTGCTAATTCGATTCTCTGACCCCTTAGTTTTACCTGCTGATCGCCGCGCCCGACGAAGATGACCGTCCCGCCCGAGTCGTACCTCACGAGGTCGCCCGTCTTATACAGTCGCCCTTTCCGACCTTCATGCCTTGGGGTGCCGGCGACGAGCCATTTCGGATCGCTGACGAACGCCGCAGCTGTCTTGTCGGGCTCGCCTAGATATCCGGGACCGACTATGGGACCCTCGACAAGGAGTTCTCCGACCGCCCCGATAGGCACCAGTTTGTGATAGTCCGCGGGGTCGACGATCCACAAGGCCGCGCCCACGCCCTTTCCGATGCTGACCTGTGGCTTTGTGCTCTCCGCGCCGACATCGCCGTTGACGGCGCAGCCGACGGTACACTCGGAAGGACCGTACGCGTTGATAACTCTTGTATGCTTACTCCACATGGCGGCGTCGCCCGCAGAGATGGCCTCGCCTCCCAGTCCGAGTACCTCGAGGGATGGTACGATATCTGCGTCCAAAACGCGTGCCACCGACGGGGTCATATGTGCCATATTGACTTTCAAGTTTCGGATGGCCGCACTGAGGCAGTTGACCCGATCCGCTTCGGAGGGAATGCACAAGCAGCCTCCGACGGAGAGCGTACAGAGCATGCAGTCAATTGATACGTCGAACGCGTACGATGCGAAGTCGAGAACGCGAGAGTGCGCACGATATCCCACGATCTCCGCACGCGGCACGGCGCCGCTGGTGTAGTTCTCATGCGTAACGAGGACGCCCTTGGGCTTGCCCGTACTTCCCGAGGTAAACTGGATATATAGATTCGTAGTAGACGGTACCGTCGGGAGCTCAGATATGTTGCTGTTGTAGCTCACAACGTGATCGTCCGAAACTGTCACCCTCGTTGCGCCTTCCGCAATTCGTGAACCCAGGTCCTCCTGCAGTTTCGAAGTCATGACAATCTTGGCGTCGGTTTGCTGTACGATGGTGCGCAGTCGTCCCTCCGGTTGGCTGGGATCCATGAGCGCAAACGTCCCTCCGGCCTTCATAACGGCTAGGACGGCAACAACAGTCCACCTGGACTTCTCGAAGCAGAGTGGCACGTTTCTGCCGAGCCCAACCCCCAGCGACAGCAGATGCATCGCAAGCCGATCTGACATCGAGTCGACATCTCGATAGGTAAAGTCTCCGTCCCAAGAATGTATAGCAACTCGATCAGGGGCCTTCTTCGCCTGCCGGCCAACTAGCTCGTGCATACATGTCTTCAACGTCGGCGGTAAAGGGGTATTCCAGTCCCATATCTGTTCCAGTTGCTCGCTCCGGAGGCTTTCCTCCTCGAACTCCGTTGGCGGCGTAGATGCGTTGCTGTTAGATCTGGCATCGTCGGTATGGCGTGCGTCGGTGACAGCGTTAGCCGTGTCGTTAGTGTCCATGTTAGTTTAACCGAGAGGAGCTGTCAGGGCGTCGTTCGCCCTGATATTGCATTCGAGGCACTCTGCATATATTTGGCTAGTTGATTAGCTGGATGGTTTTCGTAACCAGCGTAGGAGGAGGATAAGCTGAGTGAGAAACGTCTTGTAGAAGCTGCTAACCGTCTAACCGACGGGGCGGGCCAAGCGATAGTCAGATGCCCAGGAAAATGCACATGAGGACTACTGTTCCATACGTTATAGCCGTGCCGACGAGGGTATCTAGCTGGATAGCGCATGCGTGGGAGAAATGTGTGCGAGCGATGACGGAGCTAGCTCCATGGATAGGATCTGGGTTTCCAGGGGTTATTCATACTACTAGCCCGTCTTGCCCGCATCGGAACCAGTCTGCGATATAGCAAAATGGGACCAGTACTGTACTACTGATGCTCCACAAAGGTGCCGGATCTGATAACTCAAAGAGGATCTGATAACTCATCTTGGCGAGACACGCCGAAAGCTCCGGCAAGGGTGTGGCTTGTATTATGGCATCTTTCCAACTTTGAAAGCCGTTGTTTGCCGTAAACGGCCCATGCGCGTTAATGATAAAGCATCGAGAATAAGTAAGCGTTACATCTTCGGTCCAGTCCAATGACGGGGAGCTGGGGGAGGACCGCCCGCTCTACACCAGCTTGCCAACTTCCTGGCAGGGTACGCATCTCTGCTCGTCGAGTCTGACGGAAATGAATGATAGACTAGACTTATTCGACCAGGGAGTAGTGCCAGATGAGATCTTAGGTAGGGTGTGGGCATGTTACGTGAGTAGCCATGCCAATTGGTTGATGCATGTGCAATTCTTCAAGATAAATTGGTTGACGACCAGGATGAACAAGCTGCAATGGGGGTCGCAGCCATTTGTCGACTATCTGGTACGTAATGACATTATGTTGCATGTGCACTAGCCGAAGGAAAATTTTTAAACGGGCTTTTGTTCAAGGATAATTGGGCATTATTGATGGGAATCAACGGACCATCACTGTTAAATACCGTCGCAAAGACTTGTCGAGATGGGGCGGAGATCCGGATCTGATAAGATAACTCGAGCCGTTCGTTTCCGTTTGTTTCGCCTTGGCTGGTTTCTCGCTCGTTCCGACTTCGGATAACGAGAGATCCGTTCGCAGTAGTGGACCACTTTTCGGCAGAGGCCCCCTGCCATGATCCTGCGGCATTTGTAGTATTTAGTAAAATGGATTTCGCATTTTGAACAAAGTTATGTTAAACGCACCTGAGCTTATTATTACAACTAATAAAGGTCAGTTATATTTATAAAGAATATCTAAATATATAAAGTAACGATAAAAATTTTAGCAATATTACTATATAGCATAAACGAGCTTCGAATATAGTGTCCCCCACCCACATCCTGAATTTACCCACTTCCTGAATTCGAACTTCCAAAGGGACATATTGTTAGAAATTTAATAATAAAACAACGTTAACATATGAAATCGTAATTTTTAAATATGTTGTAAAGCTATTTATAGATATCGTAATAAAGTTTAAATTTTATAAAAGTACTTTATATAAAAAGCAAAAATTAAAAGTTTATAAAAAGATACATACTTATATAAAAAAGTAAATAATTAATTAAAATAAAAGTATAATAAATAAAAAAAGAATATTATACTTAGAACATAGGTGTAATATATTTCAATTAATATAGAAAAATGAAAATATTAGGTATATGATTTTTTAAAATTTTTTATATAAAATATGATAAACAATAATATAAATATAATAACGAATAGATACATTATATAGCAACTAATATTGAGTATAAAAAGTTGTTTTTAGAAATAATAGAAAAATTACCTTTATATAACTTTATTAATGTTTACTTTTAAAATATATTAAATATAATGTTATAATATTATTTAATTAATAAATCATAAATACTTTAAATATAATAAATAAATTTATTACGTTATAAGTTAATAATTTTATATTATTTATAAAATTTATAATATAACATCTTTTTTAAATTAAACGTGTAATATAATATAATATATATATTACGTATAACAAAATAATTAGATATAATACGTATGAAATCAAGTTATATTTTATAAGAATTTTTTTAAAACTTGTCTTAAGGATATAAAAGTTTACATAAGAAAATAACTCGTAAATACTTTAGGGATAAAAATTTATAAAGTTTAATATAATATATTAAAGATTTAACATATCCGTATTTAAAACATGAAAAATAAAGTTATAAAAAGGAAAAGCATTTTTAAATGAAAATAAGAAACCTAAATTAATATGTGCGGTTTGATATTTTTATATTTTATTGTTCAAATTATAAGGTATAGATAAAAAACACCGTGTGAAAAATTCGAATTATATTTACAATATATTTAAAAAGTTTTTAAAAATATAAAAAATTTTAACAAAATAAATATTTTAATAAGATAATTCTATAAGGCCTATTACTCATATTATGATACTTTTTTAGTTAATATTAATATTATAATTAATTCTTTTTTAAGAAATATATAATATTATATATTAAGGTTTTTTTATAAAACTTTACAACGTAAATTTGATATTTTATCATGCAATATTATCTTTACCTCTTAAATTTTCCATGAAACTTTCTACCTTTATATTTATTGAAATTTAAATTTATTTTCTAAATTAATTATAGCAGATTTATTTGAATTATTAAATTAGGTAAGTTTTAACGTTAATTTTAATAAGGGTACATAACTTTTTAAGTTTAATTCCATTTTCTTTATAAATAACAAGTTTTAAATAATCCGTATGCAAAGTATGAGGTTTTAGTTATGTTTATTTATTTTGTTATAAACTTTTAAATATCGGGTGTTTTGCTGGGAAATCGATTCAGGATGTGGGTGGGGGACACTAAGTAAACTGGAGTTCTTTTTAAATTTTTAATATTATTTAATTTTTAATAACGTATTATATTAACGAACCGAATACACAAACGAACTGAATAGATTTTGTCACATTTTAACCATTTAATATTATTATTTATTTCTTAACACTAGTAATATAAAACGGCTTAGTAAATAAAATAAGAATAAATTTAACCATTTAAGTTAAAATATAAACGCTAAAACTTAAATATGCAATATTCAATTCTATAACGTACTATATAAACGAGCTATATAATTTTTAATATATTGCGATAATAGAGTTGAGTTAAGTAATTATAACATATTAAATTAATTTAAATTAATCGAATTTTTCGTTATTAAACGCCTTTATATTCTTTTTATAAGTACGCGTATTATGTCCGGGCTTGCCGTAGATGGCATATTTTCGGTTTTTCGTTTGAATTTTTTTGCGACGTTTTTTTTTCGGCCGTTGTTAGCCGCGATTATTTACTATTACTATCTTTTATAGCTATAAAAATTTTTACTTTTTTATAGTAAATGTTGTTTTTTAAAAAAACCTTTATTTTTAGTTTTCAGCGTTTATTAAGGATATAGTTCGTTTCACGTAATAAGCCTTATTGTTCTCGAAAAAAAGCGTTTTGGCAAAAAAATAAAAAAATAGTATTTATTCAAAAATTACCCGATT